>CAUYTI010152057.1:0-53911 GCA_963575145.1 Galago senegalensis | reverse complement strand
CTGGGGGCCGGGGAAGTGTGCAGAGCTCAAGAGAAGATGGCAGGAACAGGGCTGGGGGCTGGGCAAGCGTGCAGAGCTCAAGAGAAGATGGCAGGAACAGGGCTGGGGGCTGGGCAAGAGTGCAGAGCTCAATTGAAGATTGATGGAACAGGGCTCATGGATGGTAAATAGATCAGAGCTAAATAGACGATGGCTGGAAAAGTTCTGTGGGCTGGGCACGAGTGCAGAGCTCAAGAGACGATGGCAGGCACAGGGCTGAGGGCTGGGCATGCGTGCAGAGCTCAAGAGAAGATGGCAGGAACAGGGCTCAGGGCTGGGGAAGTGTGCAGAGCTCAAGAGAAGATGGCAGGAACAGGGCTGGGGGCCGGGGAAGTGTGCAGAGCTCAAGAGAAGATGGCAGGAACAGGGCTGGGGGCTGGGGGCTTGGGAAGTGTGCAGAGCTCAAGAGAAGATGGCAGGAACAGGGCTCAGGGCTGGGGAAGTGTGCAGAGCTCAGGAGAAGATGGCAGGAACAGGGCTCGGGGCTGGGGGCTTGGGAAGTGTGCAGAGCTCAAGAGAAGCCAAAGAGACAGATTCTAAGGGAGAAAGAAAGGCAGAGTGGCATTAAAGAGCTCACAGTCACATGAGCATTCACTCTGGAACAGGGAGGGATTCCTTAATGATATTGTTGAGAATGATTCCTTCCTATTTGCAAACACATTTTGTAACAGCTTTCACTCCAGACTACCATTTCAAAGGTGTTTGTATAACAAGCCATCTTGGGAGACTGAGACGATATCTCCCTAGCAGGCAGAGCACACGTTTCCTCCTGTCCAGAGTAACAGATAATGACTTTCTCTGGGATGAAGACTGGACACATTTACTCCAGCCTCTTTAGAAGAGTGGGAGGTTCCAAAGCTTGGGGTTCCTCAGCAGGACTCCGTGAGCACAGTCTTCTCCTCTGTTGCTCTGAATCTGGTCTGTGTTACCCATGGTCACAGAGTATGCAAGCAGACACACATTCCCATGGTACATGACACTGTGTTTGTGACACACAAGTCTCCAGCACCTATGGAACTGTGGCAGGTAGCCGGTGAGCTCCCAAGCAGGGACACGTATCAGAGCCTTCAGAAATACAGGTCTTTGACAAAGTTATCAGTTAGATTCTGTGCCAAGAGCCCAGCAGCCACTTACTCAACTTAATCTTCACAGATAACAAGTGGATTTTATTTTACCTCTATTACAGAGGAAGAAACTGCAAGTTGAGAGTGTTTCACTAACCTCCTGAAGGTCAAAGTTCAAGTCAGGAACACCAGTGTAAGCACACAGGTGTGTGACAGCAGCACCCTGAGCCTAACCACTAGAGCTAACTGATTCCCTGGGCATTTGGGTTTAAAATAGAAGGCTTTATGATGATCACAATTTTTAGAAAAGCAAATTGTGAAATTAGGCCAGATGCAAATTTAATATCTTATTGGAATAAGTAATCCCTAAAGTTGTAGAATTTTAATAAGAATTATTTTTCTTGACCTAGTTAAGTAATTGTATAAATATCTGTAGATGAATAGACTGAAACCTCAGAGGGTTGTGCTAATCTGTCCAAATGAGAAGGCATTTTGTCTTTACATAAATAAGGACATATCTTTACTTTTGTTATGTTTAAATGTAGCTAGAATCTTAAAAAAATTTCTGATAGAGCAGTGTCTGTAATACAAAGTTTTATTAAAAATCCATAGATATTTGTTATAATATGCAAATAACTAATAATATATAAGAACTTATGATATGTTAGTCCTAACTTCTGGTAATCAAGGTCACTTTTTATAATATCCTCACATATTTAAAAGAATAAAAAGCTAAAACAATGTATAATTAAAATATTTACTTTTGGAGGAAAAAATCAAATCTTGAATTACTTTAGTATTCAGTTTTACATTTTCTAGTAGTTATAATTCTTTGTTTTATAAGTATACCACTAGTTTTATTGGTGCAATAATTTAATTGTGATATTCTTTTTAGTTACTCATACAACATTTGATATAAAATAGAAGGTATTATTCCTATCAACAATACTAGAAGTTAGAAGACAAAAAAAATCAATGTCTTTGAATACTGAGGGAATAAGATACTTTACCTGGTATTAAATTCTTAGCCTTGCCGTTTACCAATCCTATCGATACAGGGTTCTGCCATTCACGGATGGACAGGGGACCCCAGTTTTTTTAGGATTGGGCAATTCCATGAAGGGAATGCCCTGACCTTTTGCCCTGAGCTGGAGGGACGGCATTCATTCACTTGTCAATAACACTCATTAACATTGAAAAATCGTTTCCATCTACCAAGTCCTGGCCTAATGTAATTCTCAAGACCTCATACCCCTAGATAAAGGACCCACATGGAGACTCTCCCACTTGAGTCTTTCTCTCTGCCAGAAGCTCTGATGCTCTTTACTCCTTCTGTCTTCCTTTCTGTGTAATACAATCCTGTCTTACCACTGATCTGTGGTCCGTGGGCTCATTCTTCGAATCCCTGAGACCCAGGACCTACTGAGGAGAGAAATTACGGTAACAAAGGGATACGTGGATCTGAGTTATGGTAGAAACAGTAAAAAGAATGAAATAACAATAGTGACTAAAATGGTATCTCCAATCAGTATAATAGAATTTTGAGGGTTGGTTAGAACTTTAGAATGTCACAAATTATTGTGAGTCAGAAAGCGTTAAAAAAACTCCTTATAACAGTTGAAATCCTAATGCTTTCAGAGGCATTTAGATGTATTTATTGTGATTCCAAAATAGATTTCTCTGTGATTATTTTCTCTTGTATTATGAAACATTCTTTAATAATTTATTTCTGATTTGGGTGAATTCTGTTACTAGAGTTGAAATATCTACCTTAGGGAGACAAAATTGTCATATTTTCAGTAAAGATTTTCATCACAAAAGGAAAGTAATCGGAAATCTCACCTTCAAAAAGCATAGGCTAAGAATAAATACATACAAATGTACTCTCAGGTAAATGTAATATAAATTTAATGTAAGTGATATCAAATACTGGAGAGAATAAAGAAAAACTATGGAAAACTGACAAGGATAGTAAGTAGAAGATAAAATGGGCCCACATTACATCTGATTGCTCATTTTAAAGTCAAGTCCTCATCCTCAGGTCATTTTCTGCTCAGAGATAAACCATATTTCCACTATTAGAATTGATTTGGAAAAAATAATTATTAAAATTCTTAAACAGATTTTTTGTTTGTTTGTTTCTGGCAATAACTTCATTACAAGTGATTTTACATTTAACTGATGTTAGTAATTCCATAAAAATAATAGAAACAGTAATCCTTTTGCCAATAAGTAGAAATCTGGCATGAGTATACTTTAGAAGAAAAGGTACAGCAGAGATTAATTAGTAATATATTCAGTAAATTATGTATTGCTACCGTAACTATCTTCCTGTATCACCTAGGAAACACGAAAAATGCCATCAGGAAAGATATAAACAAAACATCTAAAGAGAGAAAACTACACGATATGTGTTTCCTTGTTGGCATCTGAAAATGTTTGTTATATAATATTTTATAAAAATTTGGCTACAGCAAATGTACACTATCAAGAAGAGGCCAGAAGTGTAAGCAACATAACCCAATACATTTTTAGATTTTCAACAAGCAACCCAAAACGATTTAACATCGCTTCTTTTAAATTTAAACCTTAGTTTGCACCCAATTTGCTTTTAAAATGAAACGGTATTCTTATATATCTTTGCTTGGTGAGTGAAATAATCCAAATACTGTAAGTTATTTCACACATTTCATAAAAATTACGTTTCATTACTGAACAAATGCATGACATATGAACACAACAGAAGGGGGGGGGTTCCTGCAGGGCTGGGACCAACATGGATTTGGAAGCAACAAACATCATTTCAAGTCCTCACTCTGACACTTCCTACCCGTGTGACTTTACAGACTGATTGCTTAACGTCTCCGTGGTTCAGATTAATCATCTGAAAGTGAGGGGACAAACAGCGTCCACTGCAGACATTAATAGTGTCCAGATTAAATGGAATAATGCAGGTGGCGTGCCTGCCAGCACTAGTGGGGCACCATGGCATCAGCCCAGCCTTTTCAATAATAAATGTCTAAAACTGTAAGTCCAAATAATTTAAGAGATTTAACCAAAGTCTACAATATTACAAATCTGGGTGAAATTCTGTCTCTTAATTCTTAGACATAAATCTTCAGAGTGCGGGGTTAGAAGACAGAAAGGCTGTCCACTACTTAGGCTGCATTAGAAAGGTGCCCCTCAGCCCTTTGAACTTCAGCTTCCTCAAGGACCCGTCTGGTCTGCCAATAATAAATATATGTTCTGAGGGCTGGATGAAATAAAGACGGCAAAGTCCCTTGCCTATAGTAGAAGCCAGAAACAGATTATGCTCACACCGTCCTTCACAGTCTCATCCGCACCCTGCTCTCGCCACCCCATCAGGTGGGTGCAGGTGAACTGTCTGCGGGGGGTGCAGGTGAACTGTCTGCGGGAGCCAAAGTGAGCGGCATTGGCGGAGGAGCGACCCTTCCGAGAAGGGCTGTTACGTGTATATGCCAAGTGATTTGTTTACACTATTTTATTTAACTGTCCCAGTTGCCACTGACATTCTAATAGCTAATATCTGTGGTCATTTCTTAAGCTTCATGGTACCAAATGTCTTCCATATTCAAGAGTCAAGCTCATTATCTCTTTCAAGTCCAAGTTTATTCCTCAGCCGGCTGGACACCGCTCTCTCTAGCTGTGCATTTTAACTACCTTAAGTCCCCCACAGACTCCCCTTTCTCCTCCCGGCCCAGCACCCTGTCTTCCCAACGGCATCTCACATTTTGCTCCCCTGTGGGTTCCATTCATCTCATGGTTTTCTTTCCGGGTTCTGTTCATCTCATGGTTTTCTTTCCGGTTTGCTTTCCGGTTCCGTTCATCCCATGGTTTGCTTTCCGGGTTCCATTCATCTCATGGTTTTCTTTCCAGGTTCCGTTCATCCCATGGTTTGCTTTCCGGGTTCCGTTCATCCCATGGTTTGCTTTCTGGGTTCCGTTCATCCCATGGTTTGCTTTCCGGGTTCTGTTCATCTCATGGTTTTCTTTCCGGGTTCCATTCATCTCATGGTTTGCTTTCCAGTTTGCTTTCCCGGTTCCATTCATCTCATGGTTTTCTTTCCCGGTTCCGTTCATCTCATGGTTTTCTTTCCGGGTTCCGTTCATCCCATGGTTTTCTTTCCCGGTTCCGTTCATCCCATGGTGTGCTTTCCGGGTTCCGTTCATCCCATGGGTTGCTTTCCGGGTTCCGTTCATCCCATGGTTTGCTTTCCGGGTTCCATTCATCCCATGGTTTGCTTTCCGGGTTCCGTTCATCCCATGGTTTGCTTTCTGGGTTCCATTCACCTCATGGTTTGCTTTCCGGGTTCCATTCACCTCATGGTTTGCTTTCCAGGTTCCATTCATCCCATGGTTTTCTTTCCGGGTTCCATTCATCCCATGGTTTGCTTTCTTGCCTGTAAATCCTCCAATGTTTACTCCAACCCAGACCTCCTCTCTCAGACGCAGAAACACTCTTGTGTCTACACGTGCTTGGGCCATGGAACCTTAAACACAGTGTATTAAATTTGGCAACTTTCCCGTCTCAGTCGGACATGTGGATATTCTCACACTTTTGCTCTCTCTCTTTCATCATCATAATCTTTACAGGCCTTATTAATTCTACTCTCCTTTCCTCAGTTCAATCAATCAATAAGACCTGTTCCTTCAGCCACATCGCTTCCAATTTCCAATGCCTTAATCGCCATCATCTCCAGCCTTATTATTATCAACCTCCTAATGGCTCACCCTTCTCCATTCTTGAGGCATCTTATTTAACCTTAATACACTCAAATTAAGTGCTTAAAAATCCATATGTAATCTATCTCATAAATTTTGATTTTACTGAAAATATTTTTGGACTGCTCTGTTCAACCATTTATTCCTTTTATTACTTCTTACTACATAATTCCCTACTCATAGACCTTTGCAATGTGATTTTAAATTAAATGACTCAATGACTAATACTGAAAAGATAAACTGCAACAGAAACTCATGAAAACTTTGAAAATATGCTTCCTGAAAAAGTTGTACAGTGTAGAATGTAATAAAAGTTCACTTTTTGTAATAATATTCAACTTGAAAAATCCAAGTTTACATTCACTGTCCTAGAAATAGAAAAATCAATGGCACAATTGTATCAGTTTTTTTCTTATATTAGACATTTGTAAAATGTACTTTGTATCATTTATTTAAGTTACATAATTCTTTTTCCTTCCTTGTAATAAGCCTGAATGGAACGCGGTTTCTGGGTTAGGATCAAATCTGTAACATACATATAAAGTGAAGTTAATTTGATATAGATTAAAACTCAGAGACAGTTTGACAAACAGCATTCATTTGAAAAATAGTATGATTTTATGTGCTCTTTCAAGAATGGTATACATCTTACCATAAAATGTCAGGAAAAAAATTCACTGACGGTACAACTCAATGCAACTAAACCCAGAAACAGTTTCTAACTCATGTTTGGGGTGAATTTAAGCTTCATGTTGAACAGCATGTACTGGCAGGCCATATACTGGTATATACTGCCCTGCACCCAGGTTCTGATTGGGTTTGAGTCAATTCTGATCTGTTGGGACACATTTCAAACTCGTAAACTATTGTGACTAATACTTGGGCTTTTAAAATGGGTGCTTTTGTTGCATTTCATAAATAATTATCTTGAAGGAACATGCCACATTCTATACTGAAAAGGAATTAAACAGCTAATCAGGGCTATTTCTACCTTTAGGCCTGAAAATATACAACTGTATAAACTCCAATTAGAATTTAGGAAGATAAAAATTAATACCATAGTAATTCCATGCACAAAATAAAATATGTGTATAAAATTTAGAATATATTACTTTAACACAAAAATTCTGTATAGAAGAGTTAAAATAATCTACATACTGAAAATGGACCCTTTTCTAACTATGTTCTGTTTTTCAACACATACCAGCTGTAACCTGAGAATGTATTTTAAATATTCCAAAGATTAAACTTCATTTTTTGTATAAATCATATGCAACACTTGCCAAAAATTTAATTTTGTTTTTCTATGAGTCAAGTAAAATAGAATTATGGAAGAACTTACCACTTATAAGTACAGTGTATTTGCTCTCACGGAGTCATATGCATGTTGCAAGAGCATGTTGATACACTGGTTTCAATCTGTTACTTATCAAAAATTCATTCTATCATACAGGTGTTATTAAAAAATTCTGTTATACAAAACTAAATGTTAAAACTAATTTTTTTTGCCTCTATTTTTCATCAATGTTCTCTCCTTGAAAAATAAATGTGTAATTGTAACACAGTAAATAAACTGTTTCTTGACTGGGCTCCCCAGGAGTCAGAGCAATGACGTGAAAAGGAGGAAATGACAGAGTCAGACCACAGAGGAACCCGTGTCCGCATCCCGTCTCACCGTAGATGAGGACTGCCAGGTGCTTGACTTTAGCACAGGGAAAGGAAACTGAAGCCCACACACCGATACTCACCGTCCCCACATCTGAGCAAATACTCCAGTCAGTCTCTGGTGAAGTGTCTTTTGAGAGGGAACAGCTACGTTTTTGTCTAGGCTGCTGGGGTTGAACCATCTCTGACCTCATATCAAATTTCACAGCCACCAATGGTATAAGAGCAACTCAGTACAAGCCCTTTTCTACCGTGAATGAAAGCAAGCACAATATTTTTGCCACAAATCTGAAGAAAATGTCTTTCAGTAACTCTTGACAACAGCATGTGAATCATTGAAAACTGCCTTCTCCTAACAGCACCAGCTTTGCACTTTAATACACATACATTGTGATATAAACTAATTAGCAAGTATTAAAGAATTTAAGAAAAATTAAAGGATAATAACTTCATAAAATTATATTTGCTAAAACAATGGAGCTACAGCATTAACAAATTTGTTCAGAGTTTTAGCTAAAACTATTTCATCTTTCTTAATGATCTTGACAACCCAGAAAAGGTGTTTTTAATTGCAAAATATTTTAATATCCTGTACAACTTAGGATAATAAATTTTAATACATTTAGAATCTTAATAAGGAGATATTTATTTTAGAAACCATAACTTAACAAAACATTATTGAATCAAGAAACCACACACACACACACACACAAGTCAGTAGCTATGAAAGAATGAAAAAATGAGAAAGATTTAGATTTAAAAGGAAAATGACAAATAATGAATTCTAGCCCATAGAATTCTACTGCTGAGTTATTTCAAACTCTCAAGGTGAAGCTAACTCCTAAATTACATAAGTATATACTACTGACTATGGGAAAATGAAATCTCCCAACTTTTATCACCCAATATGATTTTTAAGAGCATAAAAAATAAAATTATAAATGGCATTTGATATATGAAAAAGCTCTATATTTAAAAGTATAATCCATCAAAATAAACCAAATTCAAATATAGTTAAATTTGAGGAAATACGTACATACTTTCTCATTATTATAAAGAAACTCTGACTCATAAACGTGAATCCATTGCTGAAGACCATGTAGGCAGCCCTGAGAAATGCGGCTTTCAAACCTTTACTCTGAGTCTCAAGGAGTAATTATTCTACTACATTGGATGACAACACACAAAGCTGAAAGGAATCCTGTAAAATGGTTAAACCCCGCCACACAATCAAAATCAGCGCAAACTAGCCTAGAATCAGGATCGCCGACACGGGACTAAGCCTCTGTTTCATGCTGACGCTCTTGGGGAATGAGACTTAAAGGGAGCTGGAATGAGTTACGCGATTCTGCGCTTCCAGTAAAAGGAAGTCGGACAAAGCAAGGACGGTGGGTATGCAGTGAAACTAGGAATCACAGCCCAAGAGAATAATCCAGCCCCTTTCCATCAACATTCTATAATTCAATAAATCTTCAGCAGGCTGCTTCCTTCTCCACAGCTGTGTGCACTCAAACCACTGAAATCACCGTCAAGGTATGCGAGTGTGTGTTTAGATGCAGGTAGGGGTTAAAAAATAATCAAAATGATATTACTAAATTAAGAACTGCCTTTCATGCATTCTCTTCTTTTTCTGTCATATCCAATTATATTTCAGCCATTACACTAATTCACGTTCTTCTCTTATTTTTGCATCTACTATCCTTGCTGGAACTTGATTCACTTATTCACAAAATACTGAAATACCCACCCTCACCTGGAACAAAAAACTCATTATCTCTGGAACTCATTAACACAAGTGAAACTTGGGGAAATCGGCTATAAAGTGCAAACTCTCCATTCAAGAACTAAGCTTCTTCAAGAATTAATTCCAAAACTTTCATCTCTGGCAATGGCTGATTTTCATGTACCCTCCTTAAAAGTGCCCTCCAGCCCAACTCAACACAAAGGCCTCTGCGGTTTCCTTGAATGCACCGGGCCTTGAACCCCAGGCTGCCGGGGCTCCCTGCCCCTTTGCACTTTGCCCTCTTTCACTGGCTTTACGCACTGAAATCTTACATAGGCTGCTTCCTTCTCCACAGCTGCCTACACTCAGACCAACTCCTCACAGTGACGATATGTGAGTGTGTGTTTAAATACATGTAGGGGTTAAAAAGTAATCAAAATGACATTTTTTATAATTAAAAAAGTTGAGGGGATTAGACATGTAAACCTATGATAAACACATAAAACTTGAAATAGTAAGAAAACTATTTTGGATTTTGGAAAACCCAGATTTGAAATAAATTAAAAATGTCAATGAAACGATCTTTTAAATGTAACCAGTCAAAATGAATAACCAAATGGGGCACTTCAATGTGCTGTGCGTTCACTGTTGATGTCTGGTGTGTTAATACAGCTGGGCAGACCACTGACCATTTGTCCAGTGGATACAAGTCCTCTGAGTTTGGACTTACCAACTGCACGATAAATGCTGCCTACAATTGGACAACCCTTTCTAATGCTCTTACCTTCAATTTTGCAAGTCCTTCCTAATATTTAGGAATGTTTTTATATATACAGGGTGGACATAAAGTTCATGTGCAATCTACTATGTTAAACTACTTTAAATTGCACATTATAAATTATCTATCTGTCTATCCATCCATCCATCCATCCATCCTACATATTTGATTTCATATATATATAAAATTTAAATATATATATATATATATATATAAAATCTGTGCTAATGATCTATTCATAGCCCAGGATCACAACTATGAATCTTTTATTTTCTTGGCCATATAACTTATCAGGGGCGTTTAAAATTATCAGCTGAAACATTAATACTCTCTGACTGAAGCTGAACTACCTTCCAAATTATAATTCTTTATTAATGATTGAACAATAATTAAAAAAGAAGTAAAGGCGGAAATCCATTAAAGAGACCTGAAAAAAACAGCCTTTGTAACCTTGAATTTATGAGTTGGAAAAGCAGAAAACTGCACAGTTAAGTTAGTAGTTGAAGAGGAGTAAACTTACCTAATTATCTAAAGTCAGAATCTGAGGTTTTAAAATATGCAAATTATCTGTCTTGACTGTATACACTTGGACCAATTTACACACATTTGTTACAGATAAATAAGCAGAATTGAGGAGAACCTTTTCCATACCTTAAGAACAGAATCACTTTTATTAGTTTTACTAAATTTCAAGTAGCTTTAAACAATTCATTCTGCTCTTAACAGAGCAAACATACTCTGGTGCCCACTTAACCTCAAATGTTGAAAGTCAGAAGGATTTAAGAACTATTTCATTGCTGGTAGTTTCTTCACTTTTTCTAGAACAAAGATGATATTAAACAGAATTTCCTGCCCTGTGCAGTCTCCCTAAGGCACGCCTCCAACGTCAATGCCAGTGGAAACACTAGAAATGACGGTGAACTCAGGTCTACATTCCCCACGTCTCTGGGCCTGTGGCACTGTGTAGAAATGACATTCAAGATTTATGGTCTTACTTTTCCACAGCAACTAGCAAAATCCTGTACTCACTCTGTCCTGACAATGTGTCAGAGCAGTACTAGTTCAGATTCTACCTGACTCTCTTTCTATGCACAACAAATGGTCTTTATCCCCTGATGATACGGTTTTTAAAAAAAGGTCCCTTCTTGATATATTAATTTAAACACTGTACAGAGAATCAAAGTAACATGAAATATAGTTGCTTATTCACCAGAGATCCTCTCCCCAGCTGTGCCACTGTCCACATTCAATGCATATTGAATTCCTTCTATCATTTGTGGGAGAAAATAAATTGACACCAAACATATCTTTTCATTCAAAAACAGGGCTAGCACAGGAAATCTCACTGACAGCAAATGCTAGCAGTCTGGGTGTATGAGAAACACATGCCTATTACGGCCACTTCTCCCTTTCTTAAAAGCTTCCAGTGAAAGAATGACTCACGGATATTGAAGCTAGTAAAATTTATTTCACACCTGAAGTGATTTTCAGAGAAAAATATGTCTTCCCATTCAACTGTGTCCTCAAACTAATTGTGAAAATGTCTTCATTTGGGAGAGGGGTGAGGAAGGCACAAATATCAAAGAAATTTAGTGAAAAGAAAACCACAGTCAGCTCTCCATTATTTGGGGGTTGATTAAAATACTCAAGGCGATGCGGAAAGTCCATATTTGGGTTGTGTTGATGAGAGTGGACTGGGGAGGGGGGGTTTGGGACCACAAAACGGAACAAACTCCAATGCTGGCTCTGGATGGAGAGGCTGCCAAGGTGAGGCTTGACCGACGGGAATCTCAGCACCTCTCTACCAGTTGTGCTATTCTGCACATGGCCTAATGTTTGACCACAAGTGTATCATTAATTTTCAAATCAATTAATTTAGTTTTAAATAAAAAAATTGACTAATTGCATTACTAAAGGCCATGTTATAACATATTGTTTTACTTTTAATTTGTATCTTAAATTTTATTTCATAAGTGAAGACCAATACAAGGGGCATAACTTAAATTCAGAAGTTATACCTATAATAAAATACTCATTATGAGCCTTTAACATGAAATAAGAAGCATGCAAACTCATGAAAATATACAGACTCCATTAATTACATTTCATAATAGTTACATATTTTTTCTATCCATGTATCCATTCTTCAAGGCACTAATTCTCCGCGTTAGTAAAGGTGCCCAACAATAATTCTAACAAGGGTTAAACAGTTATAAGACCCATGGTAAGTGCGGATGGCAGCGCCCTGTAAAATAGGCTTTAACTGAAGAAACATGTGCTCCCCACGCTTCCTTCATCATGCAGAGTGAGACCAGCAGCCATGGGGACTTTTTGAAAAGGCACAAACATTAACTCAAATATAATAATAATGCCATTTAAACCACCACAAATAATCTTAAGAAAAGTCAAATTTTATACTATGATGCAGGCATCCTCAAACTACTGCCCATGGGCCACAGGTAGCCCACCTAGGACATTTACCCCGCCCGCTGGGTGTTTTTGCTGCCGCTGCCTGTTCTGCTTAGCAGTGGACTCGTCCTGGGGCCCACAGTCCAGCTCTCCAATGGTCTGAGGGACAGTGAACTAGCCCCCTGTTTAAAAAGTCAGAGGATCCCTGCTATAATGCATACTAGAATAATTGCAGTTCATTATTTTATTACATATAAAAACCAATAAAATTAATAATTTAAAGACTTCACAGACCAACTATAAATAGGGCCAGATATCTTGATTTGAAGCAATTAGTAATAATTGGTCAAATGACTTTACCACTTCCGACTTTGTCATTGATCAGTTCATTTCTGTATACAATAAGCACATAGAGCACACATTTGAGGCGCGGTAATATTTATATGTAGAAGGCGTTGCTTCAATTTCTTATACATGATTAGTATACAGGAAAGAAGTAGCCACCTGTTACCATCTAAATAAATGGAAATCCACAGAAAAATTTTACTTGCAATAATAAGTGAAGCTAAAATAAAAAACAATCAATGACAATATAATTACTATCAAGTAGATGTATAAAAGCAGCTTTCAGAGTGTATTTATGACAATATTTATTGCATACCATTGTAACAGAGAGGGGTGAATGTAAAACTATGAAAGAACTATCATCACTTACCTCTGGTAACATTTCTGCTCCCGCTGGTCGACTTATCTGAAGAACACGGGCAATGTCCTTCACACTGGACTGAAATCTGTTTTCCAAAGACACATGCCTGATATTCTAGTTTGCACTGTATAACAAGAGAGAAAAAAATAAATCAAAGGTGGTATTTCAGTAGAAATTTAAGAAATATTTGAAAGAGAGACAGGTTGTTATGCATATAATTTGAACAAATTTTCACTACATGCTGTGTCCCAATAGCAAGGTACCATTTTACTTCCTATCCATGTGCTGGGCTGGTTGTCATTTTGGTCAGCAGTTACTGAGAAAAATAACAGTCTTAAAGGTTGTTTTTGGTTTGTCAGCTGTGTTATATGAACTGAGGAGAGAATTTTAGAATCGAAATGACACAGAGTTTGAAACGGCATCTTTTAAATACAGGGGGACATAAACTTCGTGTGTGATGTAAAACAGTCTAACATAGTAACCTGCACACGCACTTTATGTCCACCCTGTATATTTTTGGCTTTCACTTGCTTGAGGAAGACGCCCGTCTTACTGGACGCTGTTTGGGCTGTAGAGACTATACATGTCTGTCTTCCCCCAGCGAACTGCTGGTGTCCAGTGGCTTATCTTATAACATATGAGACAAACAACTGTAAAATACATATTTCTGAACTAATGAGTTTATGAAACGTTTCTGTGATTACATACGGTTTCCCATAGTAGTCCACACACACACACACACACACACAGAGCAAGCAGACATCTTTATGTATAAGATAAACGAACACAGTATAATATGTAACCTATATGTAACACACCTAAACGAACACAGTATAATACGTAACCTATATGTAACACACCGTGTGTGTACATTCCGTAGATATTTTTGGTCTCTCTCTAACCCTTCATGCAAGTGATTTTTCAACTGAGCTCCCCATAGGTCCTACCTGTGAAAAAATATGTAGTCATACTACTGTCACAGAAGACTCTTTCTACAAGCCGCAAAGCTGATTTCATTTGTTTTATTCAAGAGTAAAGCACGCCTCTCGCCAGTACCTCTATGACCCCAGGGTGAGAAGTGACGGAGGGAGGGATGACAGGGCACTTGTGATTCTCTTACAGATGTTATGGAAAAAGACAAATGATTCAGAGGAAAAGGGGTTATGCCACAGTTTGAACCTTACGTGTGGCATCTCCTAAAAGTGACATTTAGGGCTAGTTTCTCCAATGTTCTCAGCCTCAATTTTCTGTAGAGTCTGATGAATCCGCAGCTTTTCACAGGGCAGAGCAGTCATGAGCTCGGCTCCCAGCAAATGTGGAAAATGGCTAAATGTAATTAAACAATCAAAAATATTATAGCACATGAGTTTTTTATTTGTTTATTGTTTGGTTTTAGGTTGGCTTGGCTTCATTTCTTTTTAAACATTAATCTTCATAGAATTTTATGTCTGAATTGAATTTATTCTTAAGATAATATTTTATTATAACATGATTTAAAAATTATTAACGTACTCCATCTTTTAAGAGTCAATAATTATCTTCATGCTCTAAAAGAAATACATTTTGCTAATTCTAAATTAATGTGGTTTCTTAAGTGTTTACTTTCATAATTTACTCATAGCAAATTATTTTAAAATTAAATAAGGTAGACTTTCTGGCTCCAATAGACAAATGACCAGTGACTAATTTAAATCAGCTTCATTGATATAAGAAGTACAGAATGCACCCAATTACTAACCAGATTACTCAAATCTCTGCAACATTTTATTTTTCCTTGTCAAATAATTCTTTAATGGACTAGCAAAACCCTAACTAGTCCTGCAACAAATGATTAAAAATTATTGATCACTGTGAATATGTCTATAGTACCAGGTTGATATTGTGCCTTTTGGAGGAAAATCTCTTTCAAAAGTGTCATTATTTTTTACTATTCAATGTTTCAATAATTGAAGCAAATGATTCTGTCATGTAAAATCACAATGAATTTTAAATGTAATTTAAAAGTCCAATATCTAATCAAAAACAGAACTAAATAGTTAAAGCAACTGTGAGTGTTTCAATGAAAACTAAATGAATTTTATGAAACTTTGAGACTTCAAATATTCCTGTAACTTCAGTTAACTCAGTATTTCAGAACCCTGAACCTGCTCATATGAAAATTCTGACTCATAATTTAAGTAAAGTTCAAGAACAATTTTAAGTGGTATATGAGCAAAGTCATAAGTCAGTCTTAATCACAGCTAATGTTGGATTGTACATTTGCAAATATGTGAGCTTCCTTCATAGATATGTTATGTCCCATTTGTTTATGTGATAAATGTGGTTTACTTTAGCAGTGTTTTTTTAATATAAAGAATATGCATGTCTGGGTAAAAATGTGAATAAACAAAAATATAAGAGCTGTTAGTTTATTAAAAGTGAGAATCGTGTATTTTCTGCTCAAAACTTGATGATTATGTTTTTAGGCACTAAAAAATAATTTGCAAAAAGTACATAATCTTTATAAAAAGTTCATTAACTTTTAATCATAAAGCATTTCTTTTACTAACTCTTTCTGGTGTCATTAGAATATAAGAACCTCAAAGTAGTCCCTAAGGTTTGCATGATATGATTAAATTATATCTTCATAAAAATATTACTTTATAAATAAAATATTTTATTTCAGAATGATTCTAGCGAACATCTTTTTTTCTCTAAGCATTTCTATAAATAGCAACAAAATCAGAAGTGTAGCAAATATACTTCATGTAGATAATCATATCAATCTATCTTCCTGTAATCAGAAAACTATTTAGTTTTATTTACTTAAGGATTTATTTTGGAAAAAAAAGTCATGGAAAATTTTACTCACAGAATATTAGGATGTTAAAAATGCTAGTTTTAACTATTTTTTAACTGCACACACTGATTGCATTTGTAATTAATAATGTTCAATTTACTTAATTATCACAAAGCTGAAATATTTATAAAGGTACATGTGAACTAAAATACCACATAAAGGGCATGCTTATTAGTCTATACTTACCAAAAATGCAAATCATGTAGAGAAAGACATGATTACTGCACTCCTGATTATCTAAGAATCCTGAGCATCAACAACACTTAAGTTACACTTTACTGTGGAAAGCAAGGCTGCGGAATAATTTTGACACTAGTCATGGAGAGCTGATTTATAACTGTTTCTTTAATAACAAGATCAAAGAAGAAAATATGATGTTATTCCAGGATAGATGTCCAGCACTCAGAAAGGACCCCAGCCCTCTGGGCAGTAACACTGGTAACCTGTTACTGGTTTTCAAGATGATACCATCAGCACAGCCATGACAAATGCCTCAGGCCATAAGTCCTTGGCTTGGGATTCCCCACCCCTACCCAGGGCCTGGACATCTGCAGACATTTCGGTTGCTACTCTATTCTGGTGGAGTGCTTGTTGCTAGCAGCTACTAGTTAGAAGCCCAAAATGCCCCTAAACATCTTGCAATGCACAGGACAGCGGACCCTGCCACAACAAAGAATTACCTGGCCCCAAATGCCAAAGTCCATACACTGGGAAGTGCTGATTAAACACTCGTCTACTTAGAGACAATGCTATGATTATCTGAACTCTCAAGAGCCCTTCTGCATTTTTCTTAGGAATTTGTTTCTTGGACATTGACTAATCCATATAAAACAAGAATATTTCTGGGCAGCACCTGTGGCTCAAAGGAGTAGGGCACCAGCCCCATATGCTAGAGCTGGCAGATTCAAACCCAGCCCCAGCCAAAAACAGCCAAAAAAAAAAAAACAAAAAACCCAAGAATATTTCTATTAGCCAATTACAAACTACAAGCACATTAATTATCCAGAGAAACCAGAAAATGCAAATCAACTAAAACAACAAAACACACACTGGCCATAGTGTACTTTCATGAAGGTGCCACTGTGTGTCAAACTCTGTGTCCAGCATTTGGAAGCATTATTCTTTTGACTATAAATATATATAAAATACATATTTTATAAAATATATAGATATTTTGGGGCGGCACCTATGGGTCAGAGTAGAGTGTGGACCCCATATGCCTGAGGTGGTAGGTTCAAACCCAGCCCAGCCAAAAAAAAATAATAATAATAAATAATATATATAAATATTTTATATTTATTTAATTTTTTTTTCTGAGACAGAGTCTCACTATGTTGCCCTCAGTAGAGCACTGTTGTATCACAGCTCACAGCAGCTCCAATTCCTGGGCCCAAGTGATTCTCCTGCCTCAGCCTCCCAACTAGCTGGGACCACAACATCCAGCCATTTTTTGGTTGCAGTTGTCATTGTTTAGAAGGCCTGGGCTGGGCTTGAACCTGCGACCTCTGGTGCATGTGGTTGGTGCCCTACTCACTGAGCTATGGGTGTGGAGACAAGAGTTATATTTTTTTTACAACAAATTTTATAATTGAAGTTTAGAGTTTATGCAACTGATCAGAAATACACAGCTGACGTGGGATTCAAACACTACTTTCCGGTTCTTCCAACATGGTTCAAGTATGCCACAATCTGTAGAAATAGCAATAATTTTCTTTTTCCTATTGTAGCAATGATAATTTTTATTCAAAATCATTTATTCTGTTTTAATCTATCTTGGATTGGCTAATTTACTATGTCTCTTTAATGCTCTAGAGGTAATCAGTATCAAAGACAGGACCTGAATTCTCATGCAAAGAATCCCTTACACTCCAGGGTAGCTGACCCATTTCCAAGCAGACTTACTTGTTTCCAGTTCTGAGCCTCCTGTTGGTGTTTCCCATGCAAACAAATCCACGTGAAGAAATTAAGACTTCATTCAGCCTTCAGTTCATTCATCCATTCGATCTGGACATACTGTGTACATGGAAACACCTTAAGTGTGGCCTATGGACACAGAGCAGCTGCATGGATAAGGCATCTGCTCCTTGGTGGGCCCTGGCCAGCGTCTTCTCCGTGTGACATTCTGCCTTCCATCAAGGAATATGACACCCTGATTGTCTGGGGGAGTTTTCCTTTTCTGACCAAAACTATGATTGGGGGAAACCTGTTTATCCATCACAAAGTGTTGTATCGTACCCCCTTCACCATAGGGAGAATGTGCGATATGAGGCAGGTCAGTGATTTTCCTGCCCTCTCTCTCTGTCCAGGGAACGGAGCCCTGGCAGAGGCGCTAGAGACATGAGAACAGATGCTGCGTAGCACACTGAAAGTGAGGAACAGCCACTGAGCCCTGAGAATATTAAAGTTCTGAACTGAAGCCATATCTAAGGCTCCCTGATACACACGTTAATCTCTCCAAACATTATGTATTCAAGGCAACATCTAGGAATTGGGTATGATAAAGGACTCATGGTTGAATTTATGCTAACCAAGCTGACAGGAGGTAAGGGAAGTAAGATCATTACAAGACAGGTCACTAAATTTATAAATCTTGTCATGGAGTCATGAGCAAGTTAAAATATTTCTCTAGTTGGTATCTAGATTTCCTGACCAAGGAGAACAGGTAGGAAAAAATGAAGTAACAAATTATGCCCAACTCTTAAATTACTTACCATTTCCTCGCAGATATAGTATGTCCTCTGGGCCAGTATATCTCCAATTTTCCAAACAGGAATTATTGTGACAAATATTTATCATATTCCAACTGTTTCTTCCAAAATTAAACACACCTTAAAATACTTAGCGGAAACGCTCACTGGCATAGAGCTTACAAT
Organism: Galago senegalensis; assembly: GCA_963575145.1. NCBI lineage: Eukaryota > Metazoa > Chordata > Mammalia > Primates > Galagidae > Galago > Galago senegalensis. The sequence continues at coordinate 35,073 of CAUYTI010152057.1, read as the reverse complement.
ATCTTGTATTAGAAAACGCCCACAAGAGTGACAATGCTTGTGGCTCAAAGGAGTAGGGCGCTGGCCCCATATCCTGGAGGTGGTGGGTTCAAACCCGGCCCTGGCCAAAAACTGAAAAAAAAAAAAAAAAAAGAAAGAAAAAAAAACACCCAAGAGAAAATAATGTAACACTATGGATCCCAGACTCAGAACTGATGTGGTGCAGTTTTTGGATGGTGTCCCGGGAAGAGTATCTACCTGCACGTGTTCACAGACGCACATGGCTTGTCATGTTACACCCTGCTTTAAACTCAGTTTAACCCAAAGTCCTCCTCAAACCTTAGCTTCTATAGTCCCTTACCTCAGATGAAATTGAAAGAATAAGCATATAAAGAACTTTATTATTTTTCTTATCATTGAATTATTGAGGTGAGTTGTAAGATTATCTGTGGTCATTTTATTTTTATTTTGAGATTTAATACAGTGTTTGCACTTGAATACTCCTCTTGGTGAAGCCATTATTGTAAATATGCACCCTAGCTTTCAAAATGTGGCAAAAAAATTGCAAAATATCAATGATCAAAAGGACAGTATGTTTATTTTATAACAACTCACAACTCACAAACATTTCACAATTGTTTTTTAATTTTGTCATTAAAACTCAAATGCTCATTTTTTGAGTATTCTAGATTTTAAAGTATTCTAGATGAATGCTGCTTTCAATTCAAATAGCTTCAATTAAAACAAAACCTATGAAAATACGTTGTTTAATGATTGATATAATAAATACCTAAGATTAAACAAAATCATTTCAACTTACCATTAATTTTTATTTTCATTTTTTACCTCGAAAAGTACAAGAACAGTTAAAATGTTTAAGCAGAAGGGGGATGAGAATAAAAAGTCATGATGCCAAGTACTCCAAAAAGGAGGATGGCATAAAAAAAAATTTACAGATAAAAATGGAAAGGACTTTTTTTTTTTTTTTTAAAGGAAGTAAGTAAGCAACACAAGATGCATTCTGAAAGAAACTACAGAGAGCTGAAAGATTCAGGACAGAAGGTTAAATTTAGCTAACAAGAAGAAAAGCCTTCTGAACACCTCAAAGGAGTCGGTGACGTCCACAGATGTCCCAAGGCTAGGACACTAACTGGGACAGCCTCTGAGACAACCTTCCAACGTCTACGGCTCACTTCTTAAATTTTTGTATTAACTCTTTTAGGAAAAGTAAACCATGCGGAAATCCCTTGTTTATTATGGTGAAGAATTACCAAGAGCTTATTTTAAGATATGTGGTATCTTACAGCTAAGATGTATTACGTTTAATGGTTAATTAACCCAATAAATAGGACAGTGCCCTCCGTACTCCTCAGTTTAATACACTCAAGGCAAAGATAGACTTTGGGATGGGCTAAAAGACAAAAGTGGGCAGAAGGACCGTGAAATTAGCTTTGACACAGAAATACAAACACATACAATTTAGTTTTTCCCCTGTGTAAAGAGTCCTCTTGAGTACATCTGAGGAGTTAACCTGAGAAGCCATTGTCTCCAGAGCCATGCAATGTCCTTGACTGACTCCAAGAAGACACGTGCATCTAACACCATGGCCTGACCCATAAAACACGCTTGGGAAGGGGAATCCTGGCAAAGTTGGCTACAGGGGAGAGTGAGGAAGAAGAGGAAGGATGTGTTACCCTGGTGGCTACACAATAGCTGTGTTATTAAAAGTAATTTTCTTATAGGAAAGGAGAGTGCAAAACAGGAAAATGATGAACATAAAATTATTCAACTCTGCCAAAGTAAATAATCTTTAAATATTGTAAATAAACAAACCATCCTTCTAGGGTGCACATGTACACGAACGTACATCTGGAACAATTTCCATATGTACCGAGTGTGCGTGTGTGTGTATAAAATAAAAAACACTAAAAATACTCAAGATGAGTTCATCCAGATCCTTCCAATTCAAACTGTCAAGCCAACCACCAGGCATTCTGGGTCGCCAGGCCAAGGGACGAGTCTACAACCTCCACCCGTTGCTTCTTCCGATCAGAGTCTCCAAGGAAAACAGTGTAACACTGGACCAAACACTCCTGCTTTACACAGAGCGTGGACAAAGCACCATCAGCTTCGGTTGTGAATGTCAATCCTCTCTCCCCACTCCTGTCCCCCAGCAATGGCTCAGGACCCCCGAGCTGCTGACACAGGGCAGGTGGCTCGCACTTCTCTCATATTGTACTGAAGGACCCCAAAGACTCCTCCACGGAATCTGAAACCCTGAAAGCGGTGGATGTGCTTAAGCAGAACAAAGGAAGACTCAATGAGTTTGGAACCAGATATATTCTCACATAAGAAAGATGCTGAGCCCGGCAAGGCTGTGGGACTGTGTGGGCTCCTTCATGCTGGAGTGTCCCACCTCAAGGGCCATTCTTATGTGGCTCAGTGGGTCTGAACATGACACTGATCTACCCAGCACCAATCCAATGTCTTGAGATTCCTTCCAGCTTTCCCCTTTCAGTATTTGTAAGTAGTTTCTCCAACAACGCGAACCTAGATTTGTTGAGCTGGGTGTGCTCAATCTGTTTTCTCAGTTGCTCTACAGAACCAGTCTCAGGATCCTGCTGGCTACCTCTGCAGTACAGAACCCCCCGGAACATTCCTCACTGAACACCCTGTATCCTTAGACACAGGCGGACACAACCCCGGGATATATAAGAAGGCTCATCCTCCCCTTTCCATCATTGTGCCGATTCCATCTGACGCACTATGAGCCAGGGACGGCAGACAAGGAAGCTAGTTTTTTTTTTTTTTTCTTTAGCTCCATCAATTACTAAGGGATGACTGCTGAAGTCTCACAATGTGTTGGTAAGACCTGTAATTTCTCCCTACAGAAACTGCTTTATATACTATCTTGAGACAATTTTATTATACATATACATCCATGATTAAAATTACTTATCAGGGTTTCCAGGTGATTTAACATATTAATCATTATACTATAACCCTGTTAATCTTCTATAGCTTTGATATGAAAATCTACTTTGTGTGATATTAAAAACAGCTACCCTACTGTTCTGTGGCATTGGGTGACAAGTCCACATCAATCCCTTGTACACTGTAGGAACAGAGGCATTGACCAATTTTTATTCTGTGTTACTGATTCAATTATCTTGGTGTATGAAATGTACTTTCAGATACAAATAGTGCCTCCTTCTAAAGCAGAACTCAGGTTTATTTGTTATTTAGTAAAAGAAAGAATAGTTCTCTCTGTGGGAAAAGGGAGGGCAGGCTTGTTTGTGGTCCTTTATACAAAATTGGGATTTTCATTTCCATCTGTGACAGAAACCAAATGTGTGCATGACATCCAATTGTGCCACTCTGCGTTTCCCCTGCAGGATTTATGAACAAAGGAGAATTGACACAAACATAGTAACAAGGGCGGCACCTGTGGCTCAAGGAGTAGAGTGCCAGCCCCATATGCTGGAGGTGGCAGGTTCAAACCCATCCCGGGCCAAAAACTGCCAAAAAAAAAAGTTTTCTTGTGGGGGAAAACAAACATCCTTGCCATGGTCACCACCCATAGGTGCTTATAACCTGCTATGATGATTAATTTTCTGTGTCAGCCAAAATGGAGATAATATATAAATGGTAAAACATTATTTCTAGGGATGTGTGTGTGTTTGTAGAAGAGATTAGCATTTAAATCAGTAGACTGAGTAAAGAAGACGGCTCTCACCAATGTAGATGGCATCGTGGAATTCGTTGAGGGTCTGGGTAGAATCAAAAGGCAGAGGGACGGCACACCTGCTGTCTCAGAGGTGGGAGCTGAGGCTCCAGCTCCTGCACTGACACTGGCACTCCTACTCCTCGTCCTTGGGTCCTCGGGCTTTCGGATTCAGACAGGGACTTACATCATCAAGCCCTGGGGCTGGGGCTGAATTACACCACAGTACAAGTCCTCCTCTGTATCTATATATACCCCACTGGTTAAGCCTCTCTCCGGGCCACCATGAGTGCCTGATGTGTTCCCTGCTGGCTGGCATGATAGAGCCTCATTCTTAAAGGCTCTGCTGCATTATTACCGCTCTGCCATGAGGCATACCGGGTAAACTCTAGCAAGTTTAGGAGCAGTAAGCAAAGGTAGTTAGGATTACTGGGTGGATTCACAAGGCTTAATCTCTCTGGCAATGAAGGAAAACTTCTGTCTCTTTGATCACCCTCAAAAGGAAAAAAAAAAAATCAGGCCTGGTGCCTTAGGGCATTCTCTGGGGATTGCAGAGAGTAAGCTCCTCACTTGGTCCTCTCAGGAGCAGCTCAACTGACAGGTGGGTGTGGAAGCTGCCCCAGCTGCCCCACTGCCCCAGCTCCAGACTTCACAAACCCTTTGACCTACACATCTCTTTTTCAGATGATGCTTTTGCTGTTCCAGTTTCCTCAGCTGACTCTGCCCCCATCATGTGACTTTTGAAACCAACCTGTACTGTATGTTTGCCTCTTTTAAATACATTTGCAGTCTCACACTGGTGCACGCTTTATAACCAGATCTACTCAATAACAGGCTGGCCAGCAAGGCATTTCCTTTCAGGCTTTCCACCATGCACAAGAATCTGATGCTGTAATGTTTTATTTATTTATTTACTTACTCTGTCATCCTTTAAAGTACTATGGCGTCACTGTTCACAGCAACCTCAAACTTTTGGACTCAAGTGATTCTCCTCTTGAGTAGCTGGGATTACAGGTGCCCACCACAACACCTGGCTAGTTTTTCTATTTTTAGTGGAGATGAGGTCTCACTCTTGTTCAGGCTCTTGAGCTCCAGTCCCTCCACCTAGGTCTCTCAGAGCTAGGATTACAGGTGTGAGCCACCGTGCCTGGCCTAGAATAGTCTCTTAATAATAGATACCCAGAAAGGTATCTCTCTCCACTTTCCTTACCTCCACCTGGTTCCCACACCTCAGGGCAACTTGGCGACTAATTTCTGCTGTCCACAGGAAGGCTGCACACGGCCTCACTGGCTCTCAGGTAATGAATAGGATAAAGGGCAACTATATATGCCGATTTGAAGCATTCAAGATATTTCTTTTCTTCCCCTAACCACAGTTTTCAGGTGGTCTGGTTGCTGTACCCTCTGGGTAGCAGACTATCCCAGGGACCGTGGGCACCACACTCAATTCTGCCTCCCATGATCACAGTCCATGCAGCCAAGCCTGAGAACGTGGATGGGCTTCTCTGATTTCACAGAAATTCTCTCGTGCCTCCTGAACCAGCTGTTTGTGGATGTGCAGTTCAGGAGCTGACGGGAGATTTGAGCCACTGAAGTGGGACCCACTAAGTTCGTGGTGAGTAGAACAGGCGCCAGGTGCTCCTGGGGAGCGAGTGGCGAAGACCCTGAGAGGAGTGCGGAGGGGGCAGAAGGCAGGTAATCTTTTTTATTTTTATTAAATCATAGCTGTGTACATTAATACTGTCATGGGGCACAGTGTGTTGTTTTTCTATACAGTTTGAAATATTTTCATCAAACTAGTTAACATAGCCTTCATGTCAATTTCTTAATTATTGTGTTAAGACATTTATATTCTACATTTAGAAAGATTCACATGTACCCTTATAGGATGAATCATAGGTGTGATCCCACCAATCACCCTCTCTCCACCCATCCTCCTCCTCCCTTCCCCTCCCTCTCCCCTTTTCCCATATTCTTAGGCTATAATTGGGTTATAGCTTTCCTATGAAAGCTATAAATTAGTTTAATCATAGGGCTGAGTACATTGGATACTTTTTCTTTCAATCTTGAGATACTGTGCTAAGAAGAATATTTTCCAGCTCCATCCATGTAAACATGAAGGAGGTAAAGTCTTCATCTTTCTTTAGGGCTGCAAAGTATTCCATGGTATACATATACCACAATTTATTGATCCATTCGTGGATCGATAGGCACTTGGGCTTCTTCCATCACCTAGCAATTATGAATTGGGCTGCGATAAACATTCTGGTGCAAATATCTTTGTTTTAGTGTGATTTTTGGTCTTCTGGACATATATACCTAGTAGAGGAATTATAGGATCAAATGGCAAGTCTTTCTTTCTAAAGTAAAGATGAGGTCATCAGCAAACAATAAAGAAAGTCCACGCCAGGAATCAAACCAGTTGGTACCTTGATGACCAACTTTTACCCTTGAGAACTGTGAGAAAATCAAAGTTCTATTGTTTAAGCCACCCAGTCTGTGTTCCTATGTATTTTGTTACCAGAGCCCAAGCAAACTAAGGCACCATGTTGGACTCTTTCCAGGGAACTCAATCTAAGAAACACACTAAAATGCTAGAAGCAGTTGGCTATGTTAAAGTCCAGAGCTCAAAACAAGGATGCTGGCTTGAAGAGTTTTGGAAAGTGTTCTAGACTGAAGAGTTCTTGCATCAAATTTTAAAAATTTTGGCTTTTAAAAGTGTATTTGAGACTATTTATAGGGGAAAGAAAGACCTGTAAATTATAAAAATAAACACTTTTCTCAGCAAAATTTTTCTCTCAGCAGTTTTCATGCCACCACAGAAAGGCTTCTCAAGGATGATTTTAGCTGGGTAGCATACGTGGATGACTATTACATTTTTAAGTACACCAAGATAATAGAGACAGGCAAATATTCACTTTTACCATTGAATCTACCTTTAGCAAGTGACTTGACATGTGCTTAGTCCAATATAATGAATCAAACAAATACAAAACTATGAATCACTAATGAATCAAACAAATACAAAACAAATACAAAAACTATGTAAAAGAATCATATCCCCTTTAACTGGACTTCTTATAAAGCATCCTGTCTCCAGGACCATGCATCAATTGGTCATAATTATCTGCAAAGAGCTGTGATGATGCCCCTACACTATTGCCTGGGAGACGGAAGGACCCTGTCTCAAAGTAAATAGATTAAAAATAAATAAACAAATGTCTAAAATAAACAAGGTAGAGGAAAATGAGAGAGGCAGACTAAAGAGTGAGAAATTTGAAAGAAGAATTAAATTAAAAAACAAAAGATTTTAAAAGTTACATTGAAGATTAAGGAAGTGTTCTGTTATAGAGTGTCTGTCGACTATTGAGGTAGAAATGCTAATGAAGAGTTCTGACTGTACAACAGACACACACACATGCACCCCAACTAAAATTCAATCCATCCTTTTTTCCTCTTTCATTTCAATCACTTTGTCTTCTAACAATTCTAACTTTTTTTTAGTTTGAAGCAGAAACAAACAGAACTAGTTTACCATTTTATTTTTATGTTTCTGGATGTAGAATCAGACATAGCCTGGAAGTTGGTATAGACCTACAAATAGGTATACATCAAAGCCTCTCAGGAAGCAGTCCCCTAACAAAATAATAGTAAGTCATGAAATAGTCCCCTAACAAAATAATAGCAAGCCTCTCAGGAAACAGTCCCCTAACAAAATAAAAGCAAGTCAGGAAATAGTCCCCTAACAAAATAATAGCAAGACTCTCAGAAAAAAGCCCCCTAACAAAATAATAGCAAGTCATGAAACAGTCCCCTAACAAAATAATAGCAAGCCTCTGAGGAAACAGCCTCCTAACACAACTCAGGGTTGTGATCTCTTTCTGCAATAAGAAAGGGCTTAAAAACCTTCCTCTGTTGCTGATCTTACATCAGTTCATTCTAATGACCAGAGAGGATTGTTTCAATGCTGGTAAAAACAATTAAATTTTCTCCAAAGTAAAAAATGTCCCTTTATGTTTTTTTTAGTGGTGAATTAAAATTATCCTAAGTAGCAATGGCTATAAAGAGCAAGTCCAGATTTTAAACAATGTTTCATTGTGTGTAAAACCTTTCTCTTCTTTTATGAAGTTTATGACTCACAGACACAGTAGGGTTTGTTTACAATTACTACCAAACGCTGCCTCTTAGGTTTAGTAGTTTCTTCTGGCTTTGGATATTGGGCAAATTGATGCCTAAGGGGTAGGACGCAAAGTATCTGGGTGATGCCCACACTTGTAACTTGGACTCAGGCTGTATAAAAGCAATTTATGAATGCAAAAGGCTTGAACCCCCATAATATTCTGAAATAAAAAAAATAGGGCGGCACCTGTGGCTCAGTGGGTAGGGCGCTGGCCCCATATACCAAGGGTGGTGGGTTCAAACCTGGCTCCTGCCAAACTGCAACAAAAAATAGCCAGGCGCTGTGGCAGATGCCTATAGTCCCAGCTACTCGGGAGGCTGAGGCAAGAGAATTGCCTAAGCCCAGGAGTTTGAGGTTGCTGTGAGCCGTAATGTCACAGCACTCTACAGAGGGTGATAAAGTGAGACTCTGTCTCTAAAAAATAAATAATAAGTAAAGTTACTCTGAACATTTACAAAAAAAAAGAGAGAGAGAGAGAGAGAATGTGAGAGAGAGGGAGTTACTATGTTCTTTAGAAGTCTTGTTTTCTCCTTTCAAGGTTCAAAATAAGTTACATCAAAATCTAATTTAAAGACATTGTTTTTTTTTTTTTAAATTTTGGTTTAATATAAGGGTACATACAATTAGGTTATGTTGTTTGCAATTGTTAGGTAAAGTTCAAGTTGGAGTTGAGTCCTTGTCCAGGAGGTGTGCCCTAGAACCCTACCTCGTACCCATTAGGTGGGAGCTTACCCCACTAAAGACGCGGTTTTAACAGAAACTTGGGTTTCAGACAGACCTGACTAATGTTTTGGAAGAAGCAGCTGTTTCAGCGCCTCTGCTCTTTCCAACTGTTAGGGTATAATGTCTTAAAACCAGAGTAAGAAGCTTTGCCTGTGAGACCCCCTTGTTTAGAGGGAGGTCTAGGTTTTATTTTCTCTGTGCAGAGCATAACACACTGTTAGGTACAGAAGAGCTGCTTTTCCAATTAGAATTGATAACATTTTTTTTCTCTCTAGAATTATTAATTTTCCAATGTCTGATAGAAAATGTGACTAGCACAGAACACGTCACTCTCTTGCCTCTGTAAAATCACTCGAGAGTTATACTTTAAGCAGCCTCAAGCTGTTCCCAGCTTTTAAAACAGATTTTACAGTTTTTTCTTATTATCATAAAAATTGCTGGATCCCTTTCTATTCCATGACAATGAGTCCGGTATTATATATTTTTCGAGCAGTTTCTAAATGGATAGCAGTGTGCTAGATAATTGATTTAAAATGGAACTTTGGTGTCTTTTAAAATTATTGCACAGCCAGAGATCTTTCAAAGTTAGCTATAAAATGTGTCTCCTCCCCCTACAGCTGTTTTCTCATCCTGGGTGTGGACACACATTAGTTCTCAGGCTACCATTGTTTCAGATCAATTTCTTCTTCACTGGGTGGTCACATCTTGAGGCACTTTTTACCAGAAAATGAATAATTGCATGGAGCTTTCCCTGAAAACTCATCTCCCCACTCTTGAGAGAAACACTCATATGCATTTAAAACGGTCTTCTTCATGATTACAGATAAAATTCCCCTAAAAACATTTTATAAATGGAAAATGAAAATGGCTTACTTCTCTGAAGGGCCTTCTCCTGCAGGGAGTGGAGGCTTCCAGTATTTTCCTCCGCCCCAGGCCACCTTCCAAACCACGCACTGGTTATTTAGGTTATCTTGTTTATAAAGCTCATCTTGTTTTGATGCAGGGTTATAGTCTCTGGCAACAGTAGTATTCTTATTCTCCTCTGCAGATAATGTATTTGCTGGGAGAAGAAAAAAAATAGAGAGAATCTAAACCCCCATCGGCATAGAGGGCTGTGTTGTGAGGAATCTGTGCTTAGAAGAGACATTAGCTACCACATAACACAAACACGCCCTTACACTATGCTGCGCATACACCCTAATGCCACCCATCATTCATTTGCAGAAAGAAATCAAAATGCATTCCATACTGATCTTGGGTCAAAAGGTTATTTTCATAGAAATTTTATGTGAAATAATTACAAAATGAACCAGTTAGCTGACAGCTCCCCAGCATGGAAAACATCACTAGTATTTCCCAGAGGACAAAGCAATGAGAAGCGTAGAAGAGATGAAATGGAACGCCGAAATTAAAAAACACGGGCGTAATTGTGTTTTTATGTTGCTTCTTGGCTGCACTGATATGACCGGGCAGTACCTCAAATCAAACAATGCTGCCCCTGAGATGAAAAGCAAATTAGAAAGTAATCCTGAAACGTGGCAGGGTTCCGTAAACATCCTAGAATTTTAAGATTTCCCTACTGGTATTTGGTCTTTTGAAGTAATGTTCACTTTATCTTCTCTTTCTCCAAACACACTTTCTCTGCGTAGTGCAATAAAAATTTTCAGTGAAATTATCAGGCGACTCTAATTTAGCATCCTGCATCAGAGTAGCCTGCAACCCCTGAGGCTCGTATTTGAAATAAATCAAGGTAGTTCCTCTATGGCTGACAATTTCATGCTTCTAGACTTAATAAGTAAAACCACTTTCCAAACGACCTGTTTTTTTTTTCTTTTATGCTAAACTTTTAATCCTCTAAAACTCCTTAAAATCTTCTATCCTGGTGTTAGAAAAAGAATCTTTGATAATGTCAGCATGCAGATAAACTCTCTTAGGCTGACAAGCTGTTCAATGGAACAGGAAGAGGGAAAGATACTTTTTTTGGAATCATTTTGAAGGTGCAATAATAAAGAATGTATATTTTCAGGCAGCGTACCTAAAAGAGAATGTGTGGTAAGACACCGTAACCAGAGTTGGAAAAAGTCATCTGGCCTGTTTTCTAGCGAACCGCGTCCCACCTTCCTGTGCTGGGTGTCCCTGGGTTCCGGAGCACGTGCACTTGGCAGGAGAGAAGCAGAAGCTCCATCTTGCTCCTAATTCCATCGCACTACTCATCATGGATTTATATAACACTATAAAAATGGGGCACATTGTGGGCCCTGTCCCCGTCCCAACTTCCCTAGTTACCTTTGTTATTAGTTAGCTGTGTTATTTCGTGTCATTTTTCAAAGCAACCCTATGGGGGCATCATTAGGCAGCCACTCCATGAAGGAGTTGCAAACCTAAGCCTCCAGGAGCTTAGGCAGCTCATTCCCTGTTACATAACCGTTAGGTGCTTGGAACCTTTGGATTTAGGTCTTGCCGGTAAATTGTGTGGTGTCTCCATTATCATTTGTTGTGACCACAGCTCAGTTTTAGTGTTCTTACCCTGATTTCCGCTGACCTGAGTGTGCGCTGAGTGCTTATCTGCTGTTGCCGTCTTAAACATCTTTCCTCAGGGGGTGCATACTGAAGAAACACAGGTCATGTTTTATCAGAAACAAATTTCTTTCCGGTATGTACTTTCACGACCCTGTGTTTGATGAAGCTACTTTGTTGTAGTTTTATATTTCCATGGTAGCAACCCTACTTCTGAAAAGCCATTTAAAAAACATTCAGAATCCTTTGCCATAGAGGCAATCAGTCATTTCGTGGAGCTTTGCAAAATGATTGCTTTTATGACAATATGATGTTACCATAAGGGGAACAGATGTTGAGTGCAAGCCCTAACTCTGCTCATGTAGAAAAAAATCAGTGTTTCAGAACAGTGGGCAAAGAACTTATGAAAGCATATCATTAAAAATTCTGCATAGTGTTTACCATGCTTTTTAGTATACATTTCATGATTCTCTGTGAGCTAGATTCTTCCTGTAATTCTTGAATATGGATGGCTTGCCAGCCCATCCCTGAATAAGAGGGATGAGGGATGAAGGATGGGCTGACACAGAGAGGGATGAGGTCTATAGGTCCTAAGACGTCAAGTTTAAGTCTCAGTTTTCTGACAGTGTAGGGAATTGGAAGTCCAAAAGTCAGAGAACAAAAGAAAGGCAAAAAGAGAATAGATTACTGTGCAAAAAAATGAGTTAAAGTTTAAAAACCAGGAGGCACATAGGGGGGTAGAGGCAGGAGAAAGAACTGTGGGGATAAAAATGTTGGGATTATAACTACTTAGACCTTGATTGTCAAGAAAATGAAAAGTCTGCACTTTAAGTCTGGATCTTTGAAAATTCTGCAATAGCAAGAAAGTTCAGTGAAGTCAATGCCAATTTTAACAAGAAATTTAATGTTTGCTTGTCACTCTAATTCAAGCTCCAACATTCTCAAGATAGCACACACGCAAAAAGTTCAGCAACAAAAATGAACTCCACTCAGCAAGACACAGCCCCACATTGACACAAACACAACTGTGAGACATTGACATGCCACAGTTATGAAACCTTACAGAATTGTTTGTACAGTGTTTCCAATGTAAGCACATGGTGACAAGTTCATGAACTTAATTGTTAGAACTTGTTACAACTTATCTCAAATTTGAATTTAAAAGTCATTGCTACATCTAAATATATGTAGTGCAGTGCTATGTTACACAGGAATGGCAGTGTTGTAAGTTGGACAGCCAAGAGCAGTTTATTTGTATTTTATTTTTATTTATTTATTTATTTATTTTGAGACAGAGTCTTAAGCTGTCACCCTAGGTAGAGTGCCGTGGCGTTACAGTTCACAGCCACCTCAAACTCTTGGGCTTAAGCAATTCTCTTCCTTCAGGCTCCTAAGTAACTTGGGACTACAGGCGCCCACCACAACACCCAGCTATTTTTGTTGTTGTTGCAGTTGCCATTGTTGTTTTAACTGGCCTGGCCTGCGTTTGAACCCGCCAGCTTTGGTGTATGTAGCTGGCACCCTACCCACTGAGCTACGGGCACCACGCTAGCTGTTTATTTTTAAATCTGTAGATCTCTTGGCCAAGTTATTCCTGTAAATGCCAATTACCAGAGTAATCGAGTGGTCAGTCAATTGGCATTTATAGGAATAACCTGGCAAAGAGATCCACAGATTTAAAAATAAAATCTTAAATTTGTCTGTATCTGGATATAGGTATAGATAGAACACATAAATACATATATCATACTTTTACTTAAAGGTACTTTTGCTTAAAGGTAGACCTTAAAATGTTTTATCATAAAGTATCAGTTGCTGTTGAATATATGTGTGTAAGTATAAAATTATAATACAGTGAAGAGTTGATGTTCTGTCTTCTTCCTTTTAAGAGCCAATAATGGTTCCTTTAACATTGTATCATGTACAGTCACATGCTGCATGAGGACGCTTTGGTCAACAGACCACATCCAAGACAATGATACCATAAGATTATGATATGGCCCCCATATTTATTGCAGCACTGGTCACAATATCCAAGATAAGGACTCAATCTTAGCATCCATCAACAGATGAATGGTTATAGAAAACATTGTAATAGAGATTTGATTAAAATGGTCAACTAGGTGGTAAAAGAGAAAGAGAAATGGTTTTATACCATTCAGGCATAAAAAGAATGAGATCATGTCTTTTGCAAGAAGATGGATGGAACTGGAGGTCATCCAGGCACTGAAAGACCAAATATAGCATATTCTGACTCTTATGTAAGGAAACTTAGGAAACTGGATCCTGTAGAGGTAGAGAGACAAACGATAGTTACCAGAGGGAAGGATGTGTGTTGGGGAAGGGAAATGAGGAGAGCTTGGCTAATGGGTACAAAAATACAGTTAGGTAGAGGAAATTAATTCTAGTGCTTGATAATGTCGTTGGGTGGCTATAGGTGACAACAATATATTGTGCATTTCCAGACAGCAAAAAGGGAAGATTTGAAATGTACCTACCCCAAAGGAATGATAAATGTTTGAGGTGATGGATGTCATAAATAGCTGGATTTGATCATTACAAATTGTATGTATATATAAAAATATACATACCATATAAATGTGTAAAATATTATGTATCAACTAAAATTATGATACCATATTTTATGATACTTTTCCTATATTTGGATATGTTTAGCTACACAAATACTTACCATATGTCACAGCTGCTGAGGGAATTCTGTACAGTAACATGATGTACAGGTGTGTGTCCTAGAATCAACAGGCTATACTGTACACACAGCCTAGTGCAGTGAACAATGCCATCCAGGTTTGTGTAAGTACACTTCATGATGTTTGCACAACTTTGAAATTGCCTAGTGGTGCATTTCTCAGAATGTATTCTTGTCAATAATGATGTATGACTATCTTTTAGAGACAGTGTGGCACTGTGCTAAAAGTCATTGACACTGATGGTGTGAGACAAGCTAGTAGGATTATGAGAATTCACCAGCTCATGCTAACTGCCCAGATGATAATAGCATGAAAATATCTTGTGTCACTTCATTTATTCCCACCTTTCCTGTAATCCTATAATCCTATAATAAATTTTCTTTTTAGTTCACTAATTTCAATTTTAATACAGATGTTTGTCATTCCTCAAAATGTTCCATATGAATGTATCTATTTTTAATAGCAACAGAGTTGGGTTCTTATCTTTCTGTTATTTAATAGCTTCTTTTCTGGTTTTTGAGCATCTTTCTGAAATCAGAATTCAAAGCTCCCATGAAAATAACACACTATAATTCAGAGGTAACCAAAAGCCCTCCTGTGAGGAGATGGACTGAGCTCTCCAGTGGCCCTGATCTAACATCCACATCTTTGGTTCTGTCTGTGGAAGCCAGTGGGTGAGGACATTTCAGAAAGATGGTAGCTCGTAGATGTTTACTGGGGCTTAGGAAAGGATGGCGCACATCCGTTACTAAAATGTGGATCTGTTCTTAAAAGGGACTGTATGTGTTTCTTAGCTGAAAGAAGAAAAATAGGACTACAATGGGACAAGTATTCTGCAGGAAAATTTTAATGACTCCAAAATTAATGGGACCAGCAAACACCATGTCATGTTTATCATATCCCAGACACTATGCTAAGAATTTTACATTTATTGACTCATTTAATCCTCATAACAATCTGTGAGGTTGATGTTATTATTGACAATCTTATTTTACCTATAAGGAAATTGAGGTCCAGAGGTTAAAATACACAGCTAGGGGTGTTAAATAGTAGCAGAGCCTGGATTCAAAGCCAAAAAGTTTGGCTCTGGCATTTGTGTGCTTAACCATATAGAACAGCTTTTCAGATACTAGAAAAGCAGAATATATAGTTATTTCCTTTCAGGCCCTATTCCAATATTTCTTAAGTATTATCTTATTTATGGGCTGACATATAAGATAATGTAATTCAACAATATACATAGTATTCTCATACTCAGTTTGCAGATATAAGAACAGAGAGGCAAAATTATGTTCCAAAGGTTATAGAACTAAGAATTCTGAGCATCAGTATAGATCTGTATATCCAAACATATTTTATTAGGATTTCTGGTGGTGGATCTTAAGAATTGGCATTTTATCAAGCATTCTAAGCAAGTTTTTCAGGCTCTAGCATTTGAAAATTACTGCTGCAGGGCCCAAGATTCTTCTAATTTAGAATTAGTACTAATCCTTATACCTCACATTTAGTACTATTTACAAGTATGGAGCACATTTAATCAATTAATTAGTTCAACAAACTTTCAGCGAACATCTGTCATCTGTCAAGTGGCCAGATAAACTCCTGAGCTAGAAATAAGAAATGGTCCTTCCTTTCAATGATATTAGAAAATAGGAGAGGAAGACGGAAAGATATGTCATTATAATATAATACAATATAATATAGAAAACATTATAATAGAGATTTGATTAAAATGGTCAACTAGGTGGTAAAAGAGAAAGGAATACTTAATTCTTCTGGGAAGAGTCCAGGCAAATTTATAAAGGGGATCACCTTTCAGCTGGATCTTGAAGAATTTGCACAGGATTATAATAAAGGAGGGGGGGTCCTTACCAGAGAGAGTAAAGCAATTGCAAAAGTATAGTACACGTAAGAAGGCAGAGCGTTAAAGTTCCTTTGGGATATTTGATGAGGACAAATGCATAGGTGTGTGTTTGAAAGTTTCAGAAGATGATGCTTAGGTGGGGGTGGGAGAATAGAAGCACATTTTGGAAGATCATGTATGCATTTTGTACCAGCTAGGAAACTTTATGCTGTAAATAATGAAAACCACAACTGAAACTGGTGTAATGACTTTAAGGGAAGGTATTCATCTTTCACAAACTTGGAAATTCCATATAAAAGTTGATTGGTTCTAAAGCTCAGCAATGTTATCTGGGTCCCAACTTCTGTCTCTTCACTCTCCTACCTGGTAGTTTGCTACATAGAGGTCTGACAATTAAGTTCACCAACTCCTCCTAGAAAAAGTGCTGCATACCTCATTGTTCAATATCACTATGATCACCTTTCTCCTGGGATCTGTGCACCAACAGCAATTCCTCATCCACTCTTCAAGGCAATTTTGAAACTCTTTTTCTGGAATGGCCATCAGAACTGTGATCATACTACCCTTGATGTTCTGAATGTCATCAAAATGTCTTCCTTTCAATATATCCTTCATCTTCAGGTAAAGAAAAAGTCATTGGGGCCATATCAGGTGAGTAGGGATGGTGTTCCAAACAGTTATTTTTTTACTGGCTAAAAACTCTCTCACAGATAGTGCTGTGTGAGCTGGTCATTGTTGTGATGCAAAACCCACACCTTCCTCATGCCAAGATTTTCAGTTAATGCTGGCCAGCCATCATGGCAGGAGCCTATAGTCCCAGCTATTTGAAAAGATGAGGCAAGGGGTTCGCTTGAGCTCAAGAGTTTGAGGTTGCTGTGAGCTGTGAAACCATGGCATTCTACCAAGGGTGACAAAGGGAGACTCTGTCTCAAAGAAAAAAAGAAAAAAAAGAAGAATTAGAAGAAGAAAGAAAGAAAAATTTTCCTAATTGTTTCTCTAACTTTACTTGGTCTGCTATGCTTCTCATAGCCAGCTGATGATTTGGACCCACAATTTGATGAATTTTTGCAATGTTTTCATCAGTTCTTATTGGCCACCATGACCTCTCTTCATTAGTGACACTTTCTCTCCCCTTAGAAAAATGTTTAGTCTATTTATACACTGCTGTTTTCTTCATGGTATTATCCCCATAAACTTGAGCTAACATGCCCCTGATTTCACTTCCACTTTTGTCAAGTTTAATAAGAAGTTTAACATTTTGTGATGGCACACAATAATAAGGAATACCACTCAGTAAGACACTGGCATATGTCAGCATGAACACAGCTATGAGACACTGATATACTAAGGTTCTAAAACCTTACATACTTGTTTGTACAGTCCTGCCAATGTAAGTGCATGAAAGCACGTTTGCAAACTTAGTTGTCACACTTCATTGGTAGGAACGGATCACAGACCAGCTAATAGAAGCATACCATACAAATGCCTACAATGCCATACATACAAACACACGCACACATATACGTGCCCACGGACACGTGCCTATCCTTTTATTATGGAAATGCAGCAATTATTCTCAAACTGAGGAATAAGCTTGCTGAGCTTTGATCCTAAAAATGTTCTGTTCAAGAAACAAAGGCCCCTATAAAGTGATATTAGCAAGGATTTCCCACACCCTCATTCTAGGCTTGTGTTAGTTACACTTTGTTACTATGCTTAGCTGTTAAAGTGGATATGGATATATCTCTGTATCTGACTTCATTTTTTTTTTTTTTATTTAGGTGATTCCTAAGATTTTTTTGAAAGGTTCTTGATATATATACTTATATGTTTTTGAAGATAAATTTTTAGCAGTTTCAGATCTACATACAGCCATAAATGTGTTATGTTATCTTTTATAAATAACACCAATCATCCAAAAGACAACTTTGGTTTCATTTTCATTTCTTTGAGTATTACTAAACATTTTTCATGTAGTTATTGTATATTTGCCTTTATTCTTTCATTATTGCCTATTCATGTGCACATCCTTGGTTCTCTATCCACTGGGGTGTTAAATGTGGTCTTAGTTTTCATTTACTTAGAAGAGCACTTTTTATTCAAATACTAGATATTTTTGCCATCTATTCTTCAATCATTAAAAATTTTTTATTTGCCTTTTGCATTTGTGAATTACTTATTAAATTAAATTGTAGTGTCATAATATACTTATCTATATTTTATACAAGATATTTTTACCCTTGGTCATAGGCACATTTAGTATTCAACTAGATCAGTTATATTTATTTACTTATTTTACATTTAAAAATATCAGCTGGAATTTATTTTGTTACATGATATAAGGACCTATACATTTTTCCAAAATAGATAAATTTATGTAGAAAAGCAAGTTTGTACTGACATTTTAAAAAATATATTGAGTTAGTAATTCTGTTTCTTTGGCTTCTTATACTTTGACCATTGTAAGTCTTGATCTATCACTTGATTTTAGAGAAATGAAAGATGCAACCAAAATGTATATACAAAAATATCCTACATAACGGAATTTATTAATAGAAAGAATTAGAAGCAACAAATGGTTAATTAAAAAATGCAATGGGAAAATATGTAACTACTAACATTAGGTAATTGAATAATATTTAATTACTTTGAAAAAATATTCAAGATATAATCTCAAGTAGAAATAGCTGACAACAGAGGTATGTGTGCAGCATAATCCATCTTCTATGGATTATATCATGTTCAAATGACATTTTATTTGAAATAGATTCTGTGATTTTTAGTTTTTCAGCAGGACTGCGGAGGGCTATATTAAAGTTAAAACACAGTAATGATTTTTGAAAGATAAATAAGAGATTATAAAATCAAAAGGAAATTATTTTTTTCCCTTGAACATAATCTTGTAATGATTAATTATGAACTTGTTTCTGATTTCTGATTTTAGATAGCCTCAAGTGTACATACCTAGGTTCAGTCACCACCATTAGCAACCATGCGTGAGTGTCTCATAATTATGATAGAGGCATTTATTGACTCATTAATATTTATGACAGAATATAGTCAGTGGCAATTTAAGAAATGATTTCTTAAAGTTCCTTCAAGCAGCAACACAAGAGAGTTTGTCACACTGGAAGTACAGGTAAAAAATGGTAATATCTAGTAGCATTAGAGAGTAAGAGGAGATGTCCAACATTCAAACATGCAATACACTCAGATTAATAGTCTCTGACCTTGAAGTCTGATTTGGTTCTCATAAAAAAATTATTTTTTCCTGATGTTATTTCTAAATACTATCTCAATTGTTTGTTGCCTTTTATACTCAACATCACATTTATTATGTGAAATTATTTATATATTTGCATTCAACTTAAATTTTAGTCTTATATCTGTCACACAAAGACCTACACATTTTAGTTGCAAAGTAAATATTATTAAGTTAGACTTTTAAGATTTATGACTATATCACAGACAGCTTCTGGGGCAAGTAACCTGTGGTTCCTGGGTCACACGGGGTCCTGCCCTTAGAAAGACCCCATCCCTGATTTAACATTATGTTCTTGCTGTCTTAAAATTTGTAATTTTGCATGAAACCCTGCAAGTTATGTAGCAGAGTCTGACAGCATTGGCTAGGAATTTTTAGGAGCCAGCCACAAATATATCAAAACAACAAATGAAACTGGCCTAAACCAAAAAAAGGAAATTTTGCAAGGAATGTATATCAGATGATTTCAGGGCGTTGGTAGCTCTGACTGTGACTGTGAGGGCTGGGGTATTCGAGCATGTTCCCTCAGTGCTGGGCCTGTTCTCACCCTGCACTCATCAGCACTCACCTGTACTCACCTGCGCTCACCTTTCAGAACCAAGATGGCTGCCCGAAGCTTCAGGCTGTGGATCCGTCGCTCTTTTCCAGGAGGGAAACTATTTTTTCTTCAAACTTTTAAATCAAAATTCTGGACTTCATTTTGCTTGGCTTAACTGAATCAACCTCTAAATCACAACAACTCCTCAGCCCCTAGTCCTCTCCCTCAGCAAAGGAGAGTTTTTTTAAAAAAAAAAGGAAAAAGGAAAATCTCTTAAGACAGAGAGAGGAAGGTGGTGATGGGGTGATGGGGTGATGGGGTGAAGGGGTGGGCGTGGCTTGGCTGCCTCCGGGCACTTCAACTAAGAAAAGGGGAAATGGATACTAGATGGGAAACATTTGTCTTGATGACTTTACAGAGAAATTAGAAGCTTATTTCAAAAACCAAAAACCATTGTTACTAATTTTATTAGGGAAAGCTGGTTGAGAGAGTGAAAAACGATGTAGAAATCATGTCTGTGTTAAGTTTGCCTTATACAGTCTGCTATGTAGCCCAAATGCAAATGTTTGATGATTGACTAACATAATTTAATAAGCTAGACAGGAATAATTTTCCATACAAAAAATATAGTAAGATAAATATGCCCATCTCCAGCTGAGGAAAAAAAATTCTATATAATGTTGAAAGAGGTTAGAATCTATATCTATCTATCTATCTAATGTTTGCTAGTGTAAAGGCAAGGTAAAATTTAGGAATTGGGGGTATTTGTAACTTACCATGATTGAACCTACCATGCCAGATACTCAATTACTTTTTCCAAAACACTGAGGGGCTACAGTGCTGAAACATTCTTTCTCTCACAAACTAAAATTAGAGGCAGCTTTTTGTCTTTCAATGAAACCAAAGGCTGTATCATTTGTAAGTTAGGCTAGGAGCATTATTCTTACTCTTCCAATTCTTATTAACTTTGCTTTTCAGCGACATTATTTAATTAACCACTAGGAAAAAGTAAGTGAAATGCAGGATAAAGAGTGGTTTTCTGTCATTTCCAAAATACAGTCTGATCATTCTCATTGTAGATTACCATTGCCATTACCTGATTAGTCAATATTTGTCTAATTTTGGTCAGACCAATTCAATCTTCAAAGACAATATCCCAAAATAGAAAATAGTCACATCTTGTAGAAAAATGTAACTTTGATTTTGTTAAGGACAGAAGGGTGTGCTTTATTTCAGTGTCAATCCAATCACTTTACAGTAACTTAAGAATACAAAGTCAACAGCATGACTGCTAATGCATAATGAACAAGCGTTTTTTACAGCCAAATGATCAAAATGGGGAACATTAAATTGATAGGAAGGTGAAAAGAGAAATGTTAATGAACTGTATAACTTTATGTTGAAGAGCAACTGGGAGCTCTGGAGCGTATTTCTCAGCCTTAAATAAGTGAACAGACACTCTAAAAGGGAGGAAATTATTCCTCCTACGCACATTGTGAAGATGAACTCAAAAGCTTAATTTTCTCCTTTCAATGTCATTAGCATGCACAAATATACCCTGATCTTTCCTACACTTTGTGCTTTCTTCATTTGAACCACACTACGTTGAAGTAAGCACCCTCTTTGGAGAAGACAGAAGTCACAAAACTTAATCATGATTTGAGTCATTTCAAAATTTAAGCCTTTGGTTGATCGGCTGATGTTTTGGAGTTTGGGATCCATAGTATAGGAAGCCAGGCAAGATCAATGTGGAATTGCATTGGAAAGGAAAACTTCATTCACGTATTCCTGGGTTGTTCATTTAACAGATAGTTACAGGACAGACGCTATGTGGCAGGCTTTATGCTAAGGCATAAATAAGTGTCCATCCCTAAGGAATTTTCAGTTTAGAAGCAGGAAACAATCACACAAACAAAGGCAAAACAAATTATAGATGAAGTGAATATAGATTTTAGTGGAAAACAAAAGAGAAACGGGTCATTTATATTTGAAGATAAGAAAACTGTTCATGGGAGGTTGGCATGACTTTGTTTTAGGATGGTGTGAAGTAAAAAGATCTTTTCTTTCCCCTCCCAGGGTTCTCTTCCTCTCTCCTTTTTATTAAGCAGCTGCTGTGTTAAAGTCAGCCACAGAAAGACGAGGCCCCCATAAAGGGTAATCACATATATCCAAACAAATTTACTTTTACCACCTAGAACAACACCTGGAAAGAGGTGACACTCATCACATGTTGGATGAATGAATGAACCAAGGATAAAAAAATGGAATGCCCATGCTTTCAAGAAGCTTAGAGTCTCTCAAAGAAGTTTGAATTGAATCTTGTAAAATTACTGGAAAAATAGAACTAACTCTAGTAGGAGAGGGGAAGAATTCATTGGTGAACCTGAGTCTTAATATGGGGAAGAGTGAAGGACTTTTTGAGATAAAGGTCATCACTGGATAGAGGTATGGAGGTAGGGGAGGACGTGACAAGTTGGAGGTCTGGTTTGGCCAAAGTTTAAGAGGTCATGAGGGGAGCAGAGCTCGGTGATGTGGTTAAGTTGAGAAAGCGGTGAGATTTGCTTGTTTGCAATACTAGGAATAAAATGAAGACCAAAGGAATGTTTGGAAGGAGTAGCCTTTGATGTTTTTATGGCTCTCATTTGTCAGGTTCCAACTCTGTATCCTTGAACACTGCTGCTTCACTTTGTGGGTCATCCCACTCATTCCCCCCCCCGCCAGACAAGCTATGGAAATAATCCCCATTATCTCCATTTTACTAAGTGGTAAATTGAAGACTGAAGGATATAACTTCCCAAATGTCATACAACTAGAAAGAATCAGTGGAATGTGAGTCAGCAAAATGTGGCATTTGCCTCTGTGAGTGTTCGCGTGTCTGTGGGGCAGGCCAGTGGCGGCAGATGTGTTACTGATCAAGATTCTATTTTCTTCCCCTGCACACAGCATTTGTTGCTATCATTCTGGTATTAGCACAGGCTTTTCTTTTCCTGATAGTTTATACTACACATTTACCCCCAACCTCCTCCTTGCTGCCTTCGGCCACGGTTCAAATGGCTTTGTTAAGTTTTAAGCAACTAGATAAGACGCTGCTCTGCACAGAGAGTAGGCATTTTCATTTACACTTCAATTTTATTTCATCGCCTTGTAGGCTCTTGAGCACCATCTTTTACGGGGCCATTCGGTGTTCATTTGTCAGGGTGATAAAGTATCCCTAGTATTTTCCACCCAATCTCTTTTCTCCTGCTACTTAGAGACCCAGGACAGCTCCATCTATACCTGAGGAGACAAGAACAGTGATGCTGCACTGATTTTTAGAAGAAAAGATAATGTGTCTGCACAATAGGATTCTCATTTAAAGGATTAGAAGTCAGGAAGATTGTCTTTTCTTTCTTTTGTTTTTTTTTTTTTAGAGGACTGTGTTAATGCATTTGCAGAGTGTGATTTGTGTGTGTATGTGTGTGGGGGTCAGTTATTTGAAATATTTTATCATTATAAAAATGTAATTAACAATAAATTTGATGAATCTCCCCTACCCTCCTAATTTCAGTGAATAGCTTGCAGTCTTGAAACAAATGTTTTACAACACCTTTCAAATTATAGCAGCCAGGAGTTCTGTAAGGGATATCTCCAGGTGAAAGTCAATAAATTGTCAGACTTGAGCTGCTACCAGATCTCCGATCCCCCTCTAGCATCGGTCTATCAAACAGAGTCAGGCCAGTGCTTGGCCTCTGACAATGAAGGACTCTCAGATCTTTACAAAAATGCTGTTTTCTTCTTAAACTTCATTATTTTCAAAGACATGTCACTTACAATACTTGTACTTTGTAGGAAGGGCAAAATGCCATTTCTTCCAACTCCATTAATCCGTCAAACCTGACAGCTTCTGTGCTGCGGTTAACCTCTGATATTAGTGATGATGAGCAAATGATAGGATAAGCATGTTTCTGAGGTGTTTATCACGTCTTCTTTAGAAAGTAATGTTTTTCAAGTACTCCAAAAATCTCCATTTACCAAAGTATGTTGATTGGAAATTATTATGTCTTACTGTCACATTTTCTAGGACAATACTGGATAGCACTGGACAAGGAGTTGTAAATCCAATTTGTTTAGTTGTTTGGCTATGGATAAATTAAAAAAGTATGGACATCTATTTATCTTTAATTTTTAAGGGATAAAATGATTTTTACCTTTCATAATTATAGAAAGGATTAAATGAAATAGTATTTGTGAAAACCTTAGAGAGCTGAGTTATACTAACTAAAGGTAAGACACATGTATGTGACTTCTCTGAGATCCTTCTCATTAACCAAGAAGAATTACTTATGTAGTTTTGGTTTCAGACCTTTTTGCTATCAGTAAATATTGCTCATTTGCATATTAGTGTTAGTTTTGTGTATTTTGCTGGTACTTCAGTTTTGCAAAACTGGTTGAGAACAGGATTATTGTTCTATTTATTTTTGATGTTTGAAAGCTAATTCACTTACTAGGCAGCGTTATGACGAAGGAGTAGGGTCAGGGTTCTCCAGAAAGGTACAACCAATAAAATATAAACAGATAGATAGACAAAAGAGAATTTATTAGGGGAATTAGCTCACGTGATTATGGAGGCTAAAATGTCCCATTGTAATGGGACATCTGCAAGCTGGGGACCCTCGATGTCAGTGGCAGGGCTCAGTCCAAGTCTGAAAGCATCAGAACCAGCAAGGCTGGTGTTGTAATTCTTTGTTTAGAGGCTTGAAACCATGAGGCTGCTAGTGTTAAATCATGGAGTTCAAAGTCTGGAAAGCCTGGAGTTAGGATGTCTGAGGACAGGAGAAGAGTGTCCCAGCTTCATATTCTTGGGCTAGAATTAAGTTGTTTATTTCATTTGAGAAGTTTATATTAAAATTTCTAATCAGTTTTTTCTATAAACCTAAAACTACTCAATAAAAGATAGGCTTTAATTTTAATTTTTTTAAAAAGCACTCAAAACAGCAGAACAGACCTGCAAAATGGCATTTGGCAGAGAAGAATGGGTCTGGAGTATGGTGGAGTGCAATCATTGAGCCCACAGGACAGAAGAAGGGACCAGGCTTCTTGGGGCGGGGCCAAGCAGAGCCTGCAAAGGCAAAGGAATAGCCTGGGTGCATCATATATTGATGGCATTAAGGGAGAGTGAGAAAGGTCCACCAGTGTGGGGTGGCACAGAGCAGCTAGTGCTGGTGATTAGATGCCCAGGGAGAGGGAAAAAACCCTACCCTCTTTCTAATAGATGTGTTGCTTTCACTGATCTCCTGGAACATTCATAGTTATTTTTAAGCCTTTTTCTGTCTCATAACACTGATTTCACCTGTATTAAGTTCATTTATGTGTCTATCTTATTAGATTTTTTTTTACTTAGCAAGAGATTTCTTTGTGTTCTAGAATTTTTATTTGCATGTTTATTTGGAGGGTCTTTTCTTTTCTTTCTGTTTTCGTTTTTGTTTATTTTCACTTACATTCTTTCTCTATTGAGCTGCTTGACAGTCATCTCAACTACAATACCTCTTTAGCAGCAGGGAATTGAATACAAGTGGCACGCATGCCTTCTATGTCCTGAGTTTGTTACTCCATCCAGATTTGAAGAACCATTGTCTGGGAAAAGTGAAACCATCACTTTTATATTGAAACTAGGGCATCTCTCAGAATGTGATTCTGCACCAGCTCAGACTTTTCTCTACCAGAGTCCCAGCCATGTTCTCTTTCCTGGCAGAGGCTCTGGCTTTTATGTGCACAGACTACATTTACATTTTTGTGAATTTGACCCCAGCAGAGGAAACAGCCCTCTTCCTATGGCTACATACTTCTGTATAATCTAAAATATTTGCTCCATTTCTTTTGGGAGACAAAGAAAACCTCTCTGCAGTGAAAGAGAAGAATGAGGCAGAAATGCAGAGAGAAGTAAAACTTAGAGATGGGGAGAGAAGAATTTATGAATTCCCCATCTTCCTCAAGCCCTTTTTTCTGCCCTTTTGAAGTGTGATTGCCTAACCCTTCCTTAGCTTTCAGGGGACACCTCAGTATCCTTATAATACCCCTCCTGTACATTTTTTGCTTACGCTAGCATGAATGGGTTCCCAATATTTGCAATCAAATGAAGTATGGTGAATCTACATCTCTGGGACATCCCTTGGTACAGTGTGCTGTGGTTTCTATACCAGGCATTACCACATGCCACACTTTGGGAGTTGCTACTCCCAGAACCCCTGTGTTGGAGTAGCAGTCTTTGCTATCCCTGTCCAGTGAGAGAGTTTGGACACCTCTCGCAACAAGCAAACTTTGACAGGAAAATGAGGTTTGGTTAGGAAAACAGGGCCACTATTGTAGGAAACAAAGGGCTTGGGGGATCCCACAAACATGGAGAAGCTGGGGAGTGAAGGTCTGAAGGCTGCAGTTGGAAGGTTGGGGAAACAGTCATTGATACTTTCAGCATAAGGCTCTGGCCTCAGGTAGGTGGTTCTTAGAAATTCTCCAGGAAATTATTATGATTCTCAACTACCCAGAAATGATCCAACCAAGGTTTCACTCTCCAGCAGTAAAGTGAAAACTTGAGTTTGGGAGGCTCTGGCATTTGACCACTATGACTGCCAAGTGAGAAATCAAAGACAGTTTCAAGAGCCTGGAGCTTGCAGAGATCTCTGAGAAAATGAAGTTTGTGAAAGAGATGTTACAAGTGGGTAATAACCACACAAAAATGACGAGTAACAGTTGAACCCAAGGACCTTTGTAGAGAAGAAAATAGTCATATATTCAGAGCCAGAGGACTTCTCTCCAAGTGAAAATGGCTGAACCAAACGATCTCTGAGGTTCTTTTCAGTTTTAAGACATGGAGAATGTTTCACATGATCCTGAATAATACCCCGGTAGCCTCTTCAATAGCAAAGAAAAAGTGAAAGATTTTGGAGCTGGGCCATCTTAGTAAAGTGACAAGAACCCCTTGCACACTGGCCTGTGATTGGGAAGGTAATCTCCAGGGTTTTAGTATAGTTTTTTTTTTCTCATCATTTCAGCTTTTCTGAGCAAACTTGCCATCCCTTTGATCCTTGACTGTCTCCCATTGGTTCTGTCTTCTGATTTTTGTTCTGGGACCTGCATTGAAGGAGTCCTCTCCTGCTCCACCTTACCTATTCAGTGCTGGGTCATGAATGTGATCGTTATCCCCCTCTCCCACCCCAGCTTGGCTGGAGAGGACAGAGACATTTTGCCACCTCCATCTCCTTGGCCAATCACTATATGTGAAAAGACCTGGGAATAAGGACCC
This sequence comes from Galago senegalensis, assembly GCA_963575145.1. NCBI lineage: Eukaryota > Metazoa > Chordata > Mammalia > Primates > Galagidae > Galago > Galago senegalensis. The sequence goes on along the minus strand of CAUYTI010152057.1, from coordinate 8,296 downwards.
TTGTCTTCCTCCCACTTAAAAAATTATCCCGCCTTTTTCAAACCTCTTATTCAGCTAGCCTGTTTTGCTCTCCCCTCCTCCCTGAGTATGTAAAATCTTTCTTATACATTAAGCTTGGAAGAACTTGTCTTAGCCACATGACTTTCAAAGTGTGTTAGTTATGCATTGCTGTCATACTCTGAGCTTTTGCTACTGATGTCATTTTATTGGACTGGGGAGAAATTACTTGTAGTGGCTACATAATCCTCAGACTTGCTGATGGAATTTTACCACCATAATACATGTAAGTGAGGAGGAGTTCTCAATTTCCATTCATTGTCCTGATAAAGTAAAATCCTTTTGGTATTTTCTTTTTTCACTCAGATGGTAAAGGCAGTCAGCATTTTCTTTTATTTGTATGTTCAATTTTACTTTCTTTCTTTCTTTTTTTTTTTTTTTGTAGAGACAGAGTCTCACTTTGTCACCCTAGGTAGAGTGCTATGGCATCACAGCTCACAGCAACCTCAAACTCTTGGGCCCAAGTGATTCTCTTGCCTCAGCCTCCCGAGTAGTTGGGACCACAGGCACCCACCACAATGCCTGGCTATTTTTTTTGTTTCAGTTTGGCCATGGCCAGGTTTGAACCCACCACCCTCAGTATATGGGGCTGGTGCCCTACCCATTGAGCCACAGGCACCGCCCTCAACTTTACTATCATTGACAAATATTGAAAGACTAAAGTAATACTGATGGTCTAAATAGAGTACTCAAAATTCCTATACTATTTATTTGACAAAAACTTGTGAGTGAAGAAAAGTTCCTGTACTAAAAATTAATGGATTTTTCATTTTTCTTGTCAAAGTAAACCACAGAGCATCATTTTAAGCTCTAAAAATTTAGTTTCAAAAAGGATGCACAATTCAACCCTCATAAACATAGTGAAATTAATTGATCAGATATGCTACAGATCCTTCATAGTGGCAAGTGGTGTGATTATCAAATAGACTGACACAAAACACTTGACAGCTCTTTTCTTCTTATACACTGTAATTAATCTTGAGACTAGCTTTATTTGTCAATTTTCAAAATAAGTCAGTGAAACACACAGTTAACACATGACATGGTTCTATGACAAATAGATGTGATTTATGGCCCAGACTGGGTTCATGCTGAAACTAGCCTTGACTGATTAAATGACAGTGCATTTTTATATAGCATCTTCTAAGTGCTTAAAGAAACCCCATATTTGAGGCTGAGATACATATACCACCACTCTGACTTTGTCTTTTCAGCAGCATGGATTCAATTGTTTTTGGTCAAATACTCTTTTTGGGTCTGATCTGTACAATCATAGGAATTGTGGCAGTTTTAAAATATGTGTGCAAATTTTTTGACCTTCTTCCCAAGTGGGTTGTATGGTCTGTCCACTTGAATTTGGGCTGAATTCAGTGACTTATTGTATCAAATAGAATCAGCAGAACTGTCCTGCATAGTTTTGAGGAAGGTTCGTAGAAGGCCATGCAGCTTGCCCCTGGTTCTCTTGGGAACACATGCTATAGGAGAAGCCAGGTGCCATGTAAAAAGTCTAGCTATCCTGTAATCCTCATGCCACTAGGGCCATGTGAAGGTGCTCCAGTTGACAGCCCAGCTGAAATGCCAGCCAATGGCCAATCTGCTAACCATGTGAGTGAGCCATTTTAGATATTCAGTTGAGCCTTCATTGAGAGAGACTCCCACTAAGAGCTACCAAACTGAGCCCTTCTCCACTTCTGTAGTAAAATAATTTTGGGAGAATTCTGCATCTTTGGTATGGAATTCTGCATTTTGAAATGCATATGGTAACATTAAAGGCTTTGATAAGTTCTGTGGCACAGACATCTATTTAACCCAGCCTTATTTAGCCATGGAGTCATTTTGTATTGAGACATCCATTAGCATCTAGTTAATGGAATTAGTACCTTGATTAATACATTTTGGAAAACCATGGCCATCAGTTATAGCTTAGGACCATATCTTTGCTCAATTCAGAATGAGAGTCAAATAAAAAGAAAAAAAAATAAAAACAGAATGAGAGCTAATTACAGTTGCTATAGTGATCTCCTTTCAATAAAGAAATCAAACTTCAATTGAGAAAGATAAGGTATAAAAATGGGTAGAGGGTCTCAAGTATTATATCAAAAAATAAGAGGTTATTGGTTAAACCAAAAAGCACATGCAGATGCAGGGACTATGTTAGCAAAAATTATAAAAGGAAGTTACTTTTGAATAGGAAAACTGTTGGGTTTTTAAAAAATGTGCTTTGGTTCTGCCCCTCTTGGTTGTCAAACAAATGACTGAAATTCTTGGCTGGGTCTCAGGGCAAATTGATTATCTATCTATCTACCTATCTATCTACCTATTGTCTTCTACACATCCATTTTCATTAATTTTATTGGAGTAGGTACTCCATATACTTGTGGTACTTTGTTTTGAATGCATGTGAACCTCTAAAATTAATATGTTGGAACTTAAATTCCAAGGTGATGGTATTAAGAAGTGAACCCTTTGAGAGTTGAGTCGGCCATGAGGACAGAGCCCTCATGGATGGGGTTAGTGCCTTTGTTAAAGGGCTTGATGAAATGAGTTTATCCCTTTTTGCTCTTCTGCCATGTGAGGACTCAACAAGAGGTGCCATCATCGAAGCAAGGAGCCCTCACCAAACACTGAATTTGTTGGTGCCTTGATCTTGAACTTCCCAGTCTCTAGAGCTATAAGAAATATATAAATTTCTGGTATTTATAAATTACCTAACTAAGGGTAATTTATAAATTAGCACCACAAATGGACTCAGATATGTAGTATAAATTCACAAGGTACTAAATGATAAACATTGAAAACTCTACCTCCCACTCTGTCTTCCTACCACAGTGTTTCAGTTTCTTGGCTATCTTTCTAGAGTTACCTTAAGCATATATGAGCAAATGCATGTATGTATTAAAATATGTATGTGTGTGTATATATATATGTTCTTGAAAACACTTATGGCAGCATACTATACATATTTTATTCTGCATTTTGCTTCTTTCTTTCTTTCCTTTTTTTTTTTAACAGAGTCTCATGTCACCCTCAGTAGAGTGCTATGGTGTCACTGCTCACAGCAACCTCAAACTCTTGGGTTCAAGTGATTCTCTTGTCTCAGCCTCCCAAGTAGCTGGGACTATAGGCACCTACCACAGCACTCAGCTTTTTTTTTGTGGTAGTTGTCATTGTTGTTTGGCAGGCCTGGGCTGGGTTCAAACCTGCCAGCTCCAGTGTGTGTGGCTGGCACCCTAGCTGCTGAGCTACAGGTGCCAAGCCTAGCCCTGTGACTTTATTTCTCTGAGTCTCAGTTATATTTTCAGTAGAACAGTAATGTTAATACCTATCTTGCAAAATTATTATGAGGATTCAATATATGCAGTCTCTGGTAGGGATTCTGTAAGGAGTATTGAGAAGGAAGCAATAGAAATTGTGGTTATTATTATTGGAGAACTCATGTCGAATATGATGAAAATTTTCAGCACTTGGGAAGTAGGTTTAGTACAGAACAAGGATGTCCAGGAGAAGGACTCCTGGTCTTCAAGTGTCAGCAGCCCAACTTTTCATCACATCTTCGCATTGTCCTATTCCAATCCTTCTACACCAATAGAGACCCATAGGTTCTCCACCCCCACTCCCACGGCCTCCATCTCCTGGTACATTCAAGAGCTTGTGTAAATAGCCAATAAAAGAAAGCCAGATCAGCTTGGTGCCAGCCACATACACCAGAGCTGGTAGGTTCGAATCCAGCCCATGCCTGCCAAACAACAATGACAACTACAACCAAAAAATAGCCAGGCATTGTGGTGGGTGCCTGTAGTCCCAGCTACTTGGGAGGCTGAGGCAACAGAATCACTTAAGCCCAGGAGTTGGAGGTCGCTGTGAGCTGTGATGCCATAGCACTGGTATAACAGCTTGAGGCTCTGTCTCAAAAAAAAAAAGAAAGAAAGAAAGAAAAGAAAAGAAAGCCAAGCATTCTGGTAGCAGGATTTTCTCTTCTGGCAAATTCTTGGGGAACCCAATTACCTGTATCCAAGAGGAAAGACCTACTTCCTAAATAACAAGAGGTTTTAGTGGTGAGCAATTTCCTCATTTCCACTGAGGATGACATAAAACTGAGTCTCAGTTATATTTTCAGTAAGTATAAGAAGTAGAAAACCTGGAGCAGAGGGGATTAGGATGGACTTAAGTAAGCTCTTCTCAGGCCTTCCATGCTAGAAGATTCTATTTGGTGAGCACATCGCCTCTGCATTTATTCAAGTGTAGTTTAGCTTTATAATTCAGCATTGGTTTTGTATTGTCTAAGCTACCCAGAGGAATACAAGATGCATAAATTCGGAACAAAGCCAAGGATTTCTTTCTTCAAAACCCTCATTATGCTTACAATTATTTTGGGTGGAGCTTTCAAATTATCTTCTTTTATTGTCTTTCTCACTGTTGGCCTATTCATAAATGTTGATGTTATATAATGGGTAGGGTTGTGAGCAAGTTTATTTGCTTACTTGTTTTGGTGTAGAAAGAAGAGTTTTTTGAGAAAAGAAAATTGAAACGTTTCTTTAAGAAGAGTTTGAATTTTTTCTGCTACAGAAAAATAAGAAAACCTGGTCTGTTTTGAGCCTTTCATTAGATAATAGTTTGAGAATATGTCTTTGCATCTTATAAAATAATCATTGCACAAGTATTTATGCTCTTTTCCAGAATCAAGAATCTCTTGGTACTTACACTTTGGAGAACTTAGAGATGCAGATTGGGAGTAAAATGTGTTCCTAATTATTTTTTTCTCTTCTGCAGCAGAGAAGGCAGATTATGTAAGAGAACATGGAGTGCACAGAGCCTTCACCAGGATCCAGGCTGCTGCATTGCTTAACTCCAAGGGATGAAGTTACAATATATTTTATGTGAATGACACTTCCTGGAATACAACAGTGTAAATGTTCAGCCCTGAAGTTATACACCACTTACCAGTGTATACATTTTGCTTCCATATTCCACTTTTTGGGTCTTATCTCTTCTAATGTCCCTAGGAAGCATTGTCTATAATCTAAGCCATCATGGCAACAGCTTGAGGTCAGTATCATCAGAACAGAAACTGGCATCCAAGTCCAGTTTAAGACACTCACTTTTCTCTCAGTACCACTGAGGTGTGGGAGAATGATTAAGACCTGGCTCATGTACCCTAGCACTCACAATACAGAGAGTGACCTGTCTAGGATAGTAGATTTTGTCCTGTGGTCTATGGATTTGGTGATCATATTTTTTCAAACAAAGACCAAGACAAAGGGTCTGGGAAAGGATTCTTTATGGCCTATGTATATATTTAAAAGAAGTCTTACAAACAGCTTTTAGTTATTGTTATTATTATTTTTTGAGACAGAGTCTCACTATGTTGCCCTCAGTAGACTGCTGTGGCATCACAACTCACAGCAACCTCAAACTCTTGGGCTTAAACAATTTTCTTGCCTTAGCCACCTAAGTAGCTGGGACTACAGGCACCCGCCACAATGCCTGGCTATTTTCTGGTTGAAGTTGTCATTGTTGTTTGGTAGACCTGGGCTGGGTTCAAGCCCACCAGCTTCAATGTATGTAGCTGGCACCCTAGCCACTGAGCTACAGGCATGGAGCCAGCTTTTAGTTATTTATGTGCCAAGTCATTGTATAGAAATGAATGAAACTGCAACATTGATATCGTCCCTGGAATTTTACTACCTATAATATGAATAGGTACATATAATTGAGGGTAATTGAACTGTAATTATAGCTATTATAGTTATTATTGAAGCTCCAAATTAAGTGCTTTACAAAATTATCTCATTTTTTAGAGGGCGGAGCCAAGATGGTGGACTGCAGCCAGCTTTTTATAGAAGCTCCCATCCAGAAGGAGGCTTAAAGGACAGAAGTTTAGCTAGGGAGCTGATGGTTTGGAGCAGAGCCAAGAGAGAAGGTTGAAGAGCACACTTCAATCTTCCTGAGGCAAGCTGCGACCCCAAAAATATAATTAAAAGGTACAAAATCTACCACCAAATGGACAGGAGTCCCCTCTCCCACAACAAGGGCTTGCAGTTTACTCCATGCAAACAAGCGAGCAGAGTTCAAACATCCTCCCACTTTATCACACGAAAGAAGCCCCCTAAAAACTGGACCCTCTACCCCTGCTGGTGTGCCATAGCACCCTCCTGCCAGGCATAAAACTGTAAAACTATATAAAACTGTATATATTCCCTACCTGCAACTCTAAACTCTGAGGATTTCCCCCACATACCCACCCCGAGGTCTGGAGGTTTGTTACCTATGGAGTCCAGATTCTTGGGCATCTCCTTGAGAGAAGTGGAGGGGGAAAGAGCTGGTGCTGCTCTGTGATGACTGTGGCACAGGAGTGAGGAGAAGAATGTTGTCTTGGAGGAAGCCATACAGCAAAAGTGGCATCCTGAGCTGGAACTGACACCATTCCAGATAGACTAGCCCCATCTCTCTGGGCAACCAGAGGTTCTGGAAAGTAGACACAGGCAGAATGGACTAGGTATCTTTCCTAAGTAAAGTGACAATTAGCACCAGCCCTCAGGGGAGTACAGCTGAGACAAAGGCAGTGGTTGGGCAGAAGCTGGAATTGACACCTGAGTTTAAACGCTAATAGCTTGCTGCCCAGAGCTGAAAGTTTCTCACCAGCCCTAGCAACCTCTGACTTGCAGAAGAATTTAGATGGTATAGAAGCTGTGAGGCTGGACGGCAAGAACTTTCAAAGCCAAAATTTCTCCTGCCGAACTGGACTCAGATTTCCCAGTGAGTACGTCGCCCTCAGGGGAATGCTGAGATAGAGGCAGTGGGTGGGCAGAGGCAGGGTTGAGTCCCTCATCAGCTCCAGCAGACTCTGACATGCAGAGGAATCCAATGGGGCGAGGGGCTGGAATTGAGAGAACTTTCACAGCCTAATTTAAACACGCAAGGCCCCCCTGCCAGATGCAGATTTCAGGGTGATCCCCTGCTGGATACAGATTTCCTGGTGATTTTGGAAGTCATAAACCCCGGGAGCACTTGCCTACTGGAGTGAATAGGGTCACAGATCTGGGGGATTATGAGTGACTTGGTGAAAGGTGGGGAAGGAGATATTAACCTTCCCAGACTAATCCATTTGCTGGGTGGATCCGTTTGCCCTCACAGAGCACTGGAGCAAGTTATATCTGAGCTGTGAGCAGACCCCTATTATCTAGCTACCGGAGGCATTTGAACTCTCCACCTGAAACTGTTGCTGACTGGGACAACGGATTTGGACCCCTTATACTAGGCAGACCACCCAGGGACTATTCAAAGGGGCACCCTGGGTATATGGTTGAGGGAAGGTCTGATTTTCTGTACCCAATTGTTGTTTATGGGGGGCGGGGCGATTTAATGCTGGTATTTCTCCATAGTTGAGACTTCAGCCAAGAAAAACTGAATCACTAGGGTATGACAGAGACCAGCTGAAAATAAGACAGAGCCACTTAGCCCCACCACACCAAGCAGGTCTCCAGTCTCTCAGGCCGTGACACCATATGGGTCCTTGAAAAACTATAAGGGGAAAAGCCAAACAGGGTAAAATAACCATGGGGTGGAATCAGTGGAAAAGCTATGGTAATATGAATAACCAGAGTAGATCAACCCCCCAAGAAAGGATGTGTCTGGTAATATGAATAACCAGAGTAGGCCAACCCCCTCCAAGAAAGGATGTGGCAGGCAAAACTGAAGATCCCCTACACAAACAGACAGCTGAGATGTCAGAAATTGAATTCAGAATTTGGATTGCAAATAAGATTAATAGAATAGAGGCAAAGATAGAAATAGAAATTCTATTCTTGAGAAGTTCACTCAAGAATTCAACAAATTCAAAGATAAAACCACCAAAGATTTTGAAACATTAAGGCAAGAGATTGCAGCCCTCAAAGATCTGAAAAATATGGTAGAATCTCTTGGTAACAGAGTGCAAGAGGCAGAAGAAAGGATCACAGATGTAGAAGACAAAGCTTCTGAATATGTCCAAACATCCAAGGAGAATCAGAAATGGAAAGCAAAGATGGATCATTCTCTCAGAGAGCTCTGGAATAATCGAAGAAAACTAATATTCACCTCATAGGAATCCCTGAAGGCGATGAAGTTGCTTTGCAAAACACAGGGGTTCTTCTGTATGAAATTATGAAAGAGAACTTTCCAGATATGTCAAGAGATCCTGAAATTCTGATTGCAGACAGCTTCAGAACCCCAGCACGACTCAACCTGAATAAGACATCCC
>CAUYTI010152054.1:0-38461 GCA_963575145.1 Galago senegalensis | reverse complement strand
CATTAATGCAGTCATGGGGTACAATGTGCTGGTTTTATATACAATTTGAAATATTTTCATCAAACTGGTTAACATAACCTTCATGGCATTTTCTTAGTTACTGTGTTAAGACATTTATATTCTACATTTTGAAAGAATTATTTGGCGTATATCACATATTTTGGGAAAGTTTGAAAAGAATTGTGCTCCAAATGATTGAAAAACATGGCGATGAGTTTTTTTCCCTTTTCCTACACAATTCAAGGTGCATTCGTTTGAATGACATTGTGTTGAATAAGAAGATAGTATGTATATGTTGCTTTAAAACTGATCAGAAGAAAATCAGCCGTGGTGCTCACACCTGTAATCCTAGTACTTGGGGAGGGTGAGGTAGGTAGATGGTTTGAGTTCACGAGTTCAAGAGCATCTTGAGCAAGAGTGAGACCCTGTCTCTACTAAAAATAGTAAAACTTGCCAAGAGTGTTGTGGTGGGCATCTGTAGTCCAGCTACTTGGGAGGCTGAGACAAAAGGATCTCTTGAGCCCAAGAGTTTTAGGTTGCTGTGAGCTACCATAGGTCATAGCACTCGACCTGGGTGACAGAGTGAGACTCTGTCTCCAAAAATAAACAAATAAACAAACAAGTGAAGAAAGAAATAAAACTGATCAAAACAATAGAAAGATTACTTTCTTACAAGTACATAGTCAAGAAAATATTGTCCTTTCCTGTGTTCATCATGTTACTTAATTCAAGTGGGAGTATAGTACCTTGTACGTTTTAAAAACAAACTAGGTTTAAGTTTAATGCTAATTTATTTATTTTACTTATTAAATTAGTCATTCAATAAGTTTTTGTTGAGTACTTATTCTGCACATTTGGAACACATCATGGAAAAAAAAGACAAAATGATTACCCTTCAGGAGCTCATATTTCTCATATTTAAACATCAATAAAGCAATGAATGGTAAACATAAGATAATTATAAAGCATATAAAATTACAGTGATAATTATCAAAAAGAAAAAAAGACACTTGGGACAGGGATACTGGGTATGATAGCTATGGGGGTGTTTGCTTTATAAAATGAGGTGGACTGGCAGACGGCACTGAGAATTTGAGATCTGAGCAAAGACTTAGAAAATCGACCCAGGGAAAGAACATTCCAGGTAGTAGAGAGAATAAATAAATAGAGCAAAGGCTATAAAGTGGGGTATTCTAGAAGAGCTAGGAGGCCAGTGAGGCTGGGGCAGAGTGAGTGGGGAAGAGAGCGGTGGGGGAGGAGGTCAGAGCAGTAACGGGGAAGCCTGATTAGGTAAGGTGTGCCGTTAGGCTTGGTAAAGGCAATGCTTTAATCTAAGTGTTATGGGTATGCGCTACATTATTCTGACAGCCAGGAAACCATTACCACCATCCAGGGAATGAGCATGTGCATTGCCCTGCAAAGTTTCACCGTGCCCATGAGGAATCTGTCCCTCAGCCAATCTAAACAATGATTGGCTGTATGTCACTATTGATTTCCTTAAATTTCTAGAATTACAATATTGTAGAAAATATATTCCATTTTAAAGGGATGTTGTGGCTTTAAGGTGTCCACTATAAAACGTAGGCATTGCCAATGTGACAGTATTAGTAGCGCCCTTAAAAGACATTTAGGCCAGGAGGCTCCCACTTTGTGAAAGATGTTGAGGTCCTTATGGAGAGGGCTTCCTGAAGCATGGGCTAGCCCTTCTCCTTCCCGCCAGCAAGAATTCTCTCATGAGGTGTTGGTGCCTTGATCCATTACCTCAGGAATCTTTTCCCTGGGCTGCTTGTTCAGTATTTGAAAACTGTTGCTTCCTATAATCTGTTCAGTTTATTGTTATTTACCACCAAAAGGTAAATTGGTCCCCTCTTACTACACTGTTATCAGAGTGAAAATTCAGAACATATTGATTCTGCTTGTGGTTCTTTTCCTTGTGAAGAAACTTCTGCTGCCTTCTTCAGTGGGTGTCCACATGCATCCCCCCAGATCTGAGCTTCCAGGGCTGCTTCTAGTCAATCAGAGATGGAGTTGCTGGGGTTGATCCCACTAATGACCCTGTGTAGGGATTTTTCAGTTCTTTAAGCCTCCACAAACCACTTCCACAATGCTCTGGGAACAATGTGATCTCCTGGATTTCAATAACATAGTCTATCCACTTTCCTGGCATTAGTCCCTTCTTCTTCTTATTATTATTTTGAGACAGAGTCTCACTTTGTCAGAGTGCTGCAGCATCATAGCTCACAGCAACCTCCAACTCTTGGGCTCAAGCAATTCTCTTGCCTCAGACTCCCCATCACAATGCCCAGATATTTTTTAGAGAAGGGTCTTGCTCTTGCTCAGGCTGGTCTTGAACTCATGAGCTCAAGTGATCCACCTGCCTTGGACTCCCAGAGTGCTGGGATTATAGGCATGAGCCACCGTGCCTGCTGGCATTAATCCCTTCTGAACACCAGCTCACAGACCTAGTCATGTTTTCTAAGTCTCTGAGTCTCTTCCACATCCTTCTAGCTAATGTTATGTGTGATCTGTCTCATAAGATATAAAGCCCCAGCCCTGGCCCAGGGGAATAATTTCTCCACATAGATACCTATTTCCATTGATGTTTATCATTTAAAAGATATTATATCATCTAAATTTTAGCCCTTCCTAAACTTAAATGCACTGTTTGGTGATATAGAGAGCAACCTAACAGGTTAACTTCTGAGTAGATATAGAGAGCAACCTAACAGGTTAACTTCTGAGTAGATAAAATATGTGGCCGGATTTTGTGCATACTGTTCTTATGCCCCACATTGCTTCCTCAAACCTCAAACTTGACATTGGATATTTTGCCTTTATACATTAATCTGAAAGAAATGGGCTTTGAGCTTAAAAAGTATTTTAATTATATCCCATAAACTTAAAAATAAACGCTGAAAGGAATCAGAGTTATAAGCCTTATCAGTCATCACTGGGGCAGGGATTAGTTTCTTGCTTTACTTTCTGATGGTTACTGAAAAATATATATTATTATACATTATAGGAAAGGGATAGAGAAATCTTTGTAATGATTAGGGTGGAGGGTGGCGCTGGATAGAAGAATGCTTGGGGGCAAAAGGTAGACCACCTAGCTTAGAGTTTAATCTGGAGATGGACCAATGTAACAAGTGTCTGAAGTTAGTATTGTCTGTAGCGATGTGACTGGATAAATCCACAATGATCATCGGAGGGACCACTGACAATTACTTTGTAAAAACCTGTAACTTACCTACTTAGTTCTCTATATCACTACGCCTCTCTTGTGGGAGAGTGAGCAAGTTTATTCTAAAAGTAACCCTAGCTTCGAAAGATGAGTTCTATAGACAGAACAATTTATGCAATAGCTGGTTAGATGTTTTAAGTTTCTTAAAAAAGGATGCTGGAGCTTTTGTCTAAGAAATGCTCACAAGTTTTGTCTTTCCTGTTCAAGGGCCTTCGAATGAAATTAAGACACATGACCAAGAAAGGTATATGGGTCTCACCTAATTCCTTATTCCGAAAGGTGTGAGGGAAGAAAGGAGGAGGCTAAAAACAATAGCAGGATCCACCTGCTTGGCATTTCTATTTTAGTGGCAGGTCTGCTGGGGAAGCGTATGCTTCCTTGAATCTGTTCGCGTCCCAGGACCACAAGTTTCTCCATGCTGTATGTGTCTGTGAAAGCCGCAAAGTTGAAATGTCTACTTTTTTTGTTGCAACAAAACCTGGTTTTATGGCTAAACGCTGTATCTGTTGTTAATGGTATTTTCCTTTCTCTAAAGAGATTGTCAGAGAAAGACAAGAGAATAAATGAAAAAGTTTTTTTTGCTATACAAAGCTAAATATTTCATTGAAATAGAAAAGCCCCTTGTTGTCTGTGAAGGCTTTGCTCATTAAAAGTCTCATTAATTATCACCACAGACATTTTGGAGTTTATCACGTATTGTCATGAGTCACACTGTAACCTTTTTCTGTTTTAAATATTTATCTTTGTAAGGCAATTTTCAGCCTGAGGGCTAATTATTGGAAAACATTTGGTAAATACTGCTATTAAGTTGAAGAAGACAAAGAAAAAGTAAATCCAAAATGACTCGAAATTACTCCTTTTATGTTTATTCCCTATTTTAATTTCAAACTGGCCTCACTCTCAGAGCTACGCTTCTAACCTCCCAGATGACACGTGGGGGCTTTTGTTTACTTGTTAGTACAATGCGGTATTGCTTTTTGAGTATAATGCTAAAGTCATTTCTCTCCATTCTGCTGTTACTTGACATAACTCTTAGCTCCAGCAGCAGAAGTCCTCATGGAAATGTCTAGTATTGATAATTGAGTTGGAAAAGCCTTCTGGAAACTCCTTGTCCTGTGTATTCTTTCCAGAAGGGATGGACGTACTGAAAGTCCAGAAACAAAGTGTGTCCGACAAAAGAGTGTTAGTCTATTATATGCAGCTAGTGGAAGTATTTCAACTAGTGGACTCAGTTTTTACTGTTAAAAGAGGTAAGTGCAAACACCCACTAGAGCAAGAACCTTGTGTTTGTTTTTATCATGATTTTTAGGACAGTACAATTGGCACGTATTATGTTTAAGAAAGAAAGAAGTTTGCAACAGTGCTACTTTATTCAAACAATAGTTATTGTTGGGTAAGCTCCGTTTCAAAGCCCGGCCGTACAACACCAGGGGAAACGCAAGCAAAAGAAAACAATAATGAACATTAAACTACAACACAGCCCCTCCTTTCAAATACATTCTCCCACATATATGAAATGTAGGTTACACACACGTGTGTGTGTATGTAGGAGACACATATTAAAATAATTATTTTGCATAGAACATAACACAGGGTGCTCAAAAGCACGCACATATAAAACTTGTAGCACACAGTTGTTAATTATTGACAATATTAATAGTGATAATTGTGTAAGAAAAATAGCAGATAAGACAGTATGGTTTATACAAAGTTTTGTGTTTATTATCCAATTTGATCTCGATATCCAAACAATTAAAAAGGAATGTCAGATATTAATATGATATTGGTATGATTTTCTTATGAATTCTAGACATAATTATGGTATATCTCTTTTACATTTTTTATAAATTACTAGATGTTTCCACCTGCTAAGTTAACAGGAAATCCTGGGCAATTTATATATTGTATATATATATTATATTATATATACATATATAATATAATATATATGTATACAATATATACATATACACAATATTACAATATTGCATATATATAATGTATACAATATATACATATATACAATATTATATATTATATTGCTGTCTTTCACCTGTCGACTGAATAGAGAGAAGTATTTGGCATTGAAAGAAGATGGGAAAAATGATGTTAGGAGCCCAGATTCCTAGATGGACCAGAGCCTCTGCCCCCTCTCAGCTCCCCTAACCTAGATTTGAGTTGCATGTTGTAGCAGTGGCTTTACCTCTTTAATGGATCACTCATCCTGTATTTATATATAAAGGCAGATCACAGCTATAATACTTACCCTGCTTCCTCTGGGACACTTGCTTCCTGGATACCTGGCCATACAGTGAAACTAATTCCTTAGCTACTTAACAATCTCAGGTCACACATTACTGCAGTTCAGGAATTTTTCTATGAAAAATTATGTGTTTTAATTTTGAAGGCATTTTCCTCCAAAACAAATGAGAGCATATCATTCACTCATGCTCCGGGAAGTCAAAAGCCATGTCTTTAAAGCCAGAATCTCAAAGAGTGCTATTATGATAGCACTATTACGACAGCACGCTTTTACCTATTTAATTAATGGCCTCAGGTGGCCCCTGTGGCTCAAAGGAGTAGGGCGCTGGCCCTATATGTCAGAGGTAGTGGGTTCAAACCCAGCCCTGGCCAAAAACTGCAAAAAAAAAAAAAAAAAAAAAAGAATAATTAATGGCCTCACTGGAATCCAGAGATACTGAGCTAAATTATGAAATGTGTTTATTTAAAAATATATATTATATACAAAAATGATAACATATGATACTAATTCAAAAACTTGATAGGTCTAGTCAAATTAATACAATATTTAAAAATCAGTCATTGAAATAAGCATGTGAGTTTGAGTCTGGGCCCTCAATGTGGGTTTTAAATTGAATTTTCTTTTTCTTTTTCTTTTTTTTTTTTCTGAGACAGAGTCTCCCTCTGTTGTCCAGGCTAGAGTGACGTGGTATCATAGCTCACAGCAATCTCAAACTCCTTGGTTTGAACCATCCTCCTGCCTTAGCCTCTCAAGTAGTTCGGACTACAAGTACCCACCACAATGCCTGGCTAGTTTTTCCTATTTTTAGTAGAGACAGGGTCTCACTCTTGCTCAGGCTTGCCTTGAACTCCTGATTTTAAGCAATCAATCCACTTGGGTTTTCCAGAGTGCTAGGATTATAGGCATGAGCCACTGTACCTGGCCTTAAATTGCATTTTTAACATAATTACATCCTTAACCATATCTGCATATTAGGGTGAGCATCTGTTGAAATAAATATCATTTATAATCAAAATGTATTACCTAGGAATTACATCCATTGATGTTCTTTAATAATGAGCTTTAAAGATAATTTCATTTTTTAAAATTTCAAAATGCTGAGGGGTACGAATATTTTTGTTACATGAATGTGCCGTGTAAGGCCAAAGTCCCAGCTTCAGTGATGACTGTCACCTGGAAATTGTTCACTGTAGCCAACAGGTAAGTTTTTATACTTCAACCCCTCCCACTGCCTGACTTCTTAGGTTCCTATATGGTTTATATCTTTGTGTTTCAGGTGTATCAGTAGTTTAGCTTCTACTTTTAAATAAAGTTATATCATATTTCTGCACAGTTAAGAATTATATCTTTGCATCTTAAAAAAAAAATCCCATTAGAGGGTCCTAAGCATTTTGACATGAATGATCTCACTCTATCAAACCATAACCCCTTAAGAAATAGACTATTATATGTTTCAGACAATGAGAATTTGCATGTAGTAGGTGTAGTTTTGTATGTCACACAAAAATAGCTCAGGGAATCAGAATTTTATTAAGACTAAGTTAAAGTTCTGTGCAAGCCAATCCTGGCGGACTTTTTCTACACATATCCTACCACTCCAGATTGTAGTCCAATGATGTGTGGGGCTTGTTACTTGTAACTTCAAAGAGGAAAGCTTTGTGTCCATATTTTAAATTTCACACAGGCAAAACTATGTTTTGAATGAAGAGGTGAGAGAAATACTCTTTTTGTCATTCTGCATCCCGGGGTAAGAAAACACATTACATTTGCTTCAGTAATTGGCAGTAATAAGAAATCACACTCAGTAAGTCCCTAAAATTACTGGGTGCTGTCTCTCCCATCAAATAACACGAGGATTGCACACTACTTAAATGGCTCTGTGAGAACGTATCAAATGTGGGGTATTTTCTCACTTTGAGGCCAGTAAGAAAAGGTTCCTTTTCAACAGTTAGTAGCATAAAAATTATACATGATTTCATCTTTTACTCTAGAGATCCGTAGGTACCAGTCTACCCAGATTTTTTATTTTCTCTTATGAGGTGGTGAAAGGATTTAAAATATTCAAAAATTTAATATTACTTTAACAAGATTCAATCAAATCATGAAATCTTAGAAATCTTAGGATTAAAGATGTCTTCAACTTTTCAGCACAGGTTTCCCCCCCCCAAAAAAAAAAATATCCTTGATGTGGCAAAATCTAGCCTTTGTTTTATCATGCTTATTAATTCAGTTCTGATTCCACATTCACTTTTGAAAGTACTATATTTATAATTTTTCTCTATTTTGCATTTAAGTATACTTATGTGTAGTATATATGCATTGGTCCTAGATTTTTTAAAATATATTTTTATTTTTATTTATTTTTAGAGAAGAGTCTCACTTTGTCACCCTGGGTAGAGTGCTGTGGCGTCACAGCTCACAGCAACTTCCACTTCTTGGGCTCTTGCAATTCTCTTGCCTCAGTCTCCTGAGTAGCTGGGACTATAGGTGCCCGTCACAATGCCAGGCTATTTTTTGTTGCAGTTTGGCACCGGCTGGGTTCAAGTCCCCTACCCTTAGTATATGGGGCCAGAACCCTACTCACTGAGCCACAGGTGCTGCCTGATCCTACATTTTTTATTTCATAAAAAATTATTAAAGGAGTACAAATATTTTTATTAAAGGGATAGCTATCATAATGCTACACTCAGGGCTGCAAGTGTATCCACCACCAAAAGCACATTCCTTATACCCGTAAGGTACGTTTGTACCCTAGCTGCCCTTATCTCTCCCCATGTTCTCGATTTTCAATGACTTTTACTTCTCTGTGTGCCCACGTGTGCTCATCAGTTAGTTCCAAATTATGAAAGAGCACATTCGATTTTTGTTTTTTCATCCTTGAGATACTTCTCCTAGGACAATGTTCTCCAGTTCCATCAAAATTCTTTCAAAAGACATTGATATATTTCTTTTTCTTTATCAAAAACCTTTCAGATTATTATAAGTGTCCATATGATTAGATTATATTGTTTCCATTTGCTAGGGAAAGTCCGAGTTGTATCGGAGTCCTTCACCTGGGAGGTGCCACATACCCCCACATGCACCTGTCAGGTGGGGCTTACTAAACCTCTTCTGCTTGTCGTTCCCCCCACATTCTCCATTGTGCTCTTCCTCTCATGTGGGCCTGTAGTTACTGATCTACTAGTTTCAAATTAGTATAGAGTACACAGGATGCTTGTTTTTCCATTCTTGAGAGAGTTTACTAAGGAGAATGTTATTTAACTTTATCCAGATAAATACGGATGACTCAAAGTCACTATCTTTGTTGAGGCTAAATAGTATTCAGTTCCATTCACAGGCTGATCAGCACTCGGGTTATTTCCACATCTTTGTGATTGTGAATTGAGCTCCTGTAAACATTTCTGTACTAATGTCCTTATGGTAAAATAATATTTTTCTTCTGTGTAGATACCTGATAATGGGATTGCAGGATCAACTGGAAGGTCTACTTTTAGCTCCTTGACGATTCTCCATACTTCTTTCCAAAAAGGCTATATTAGTTTGCAATCCCACCAATCCTTTTCTTTTTATGGCTGAATAGTGCTTCAGGGTATAAATACATTTTGTTAATCCAGTCATGAATTGACGTGCTCTTAGGGTGATTCTAAACCTCTGAGATGGTGAATTGTGCTGCAATAAACATTAGAGTGCAGCTGTCTTTTTGTCTTTTTGATAAAATGCCCTTTTTTCTTTAGGTAGATACCCGGCTGTGGATTGCTGGATCAAGTGGTAGGTCTGCTTTTAGTTCTTTATGGAAAGAAAGAAGTATTCTTGGCATAATTTTCTTATGAATTCTAGGTATAATGATGATATATCACTTTTGCATTTTTCTTAAATTACTAGGAGCTTCCACCTGCTAAACTAACAGGAAATCCTGGGCAGTCATTGCTGTCGTTCACCTGCAGATTGAACAGAAAGAACTATCAGGAACTGAGAGACGACAGTACCAATGAAGGCAGGTGTCTGTTTCCTAGATGGTTCCAGGAGCGGAGCCTCTACTCCCTTCGAATGTGAGGTGTTTGCTGTACCTCTCCATTTTCCATTAAGGTTGTACTGATTTGCAGTCCTGTCAAAGTCCATAGCATTCTTTTCTCTCTGCATCCCTGCCAGCATCTTTTGTTTTGGGATTTTAATAAACATAATACCCATTCTAGTGGGGGTAAGGTGATACACAGTTTCTTATTGTGATTATAATTTGCATTTCCCTGGTGATTCTCATGCTGGGCATTTTTTTTTTTTTAGCATGTTTATTGTTTCTTGCTGATTTGAATTCTTTGTAGATTCTGGCTATTAGCCCTTTTTTCTAACATATAGTTCATGAATATTTTCTCCTGTTCTGTAGGTTGTGTATTTGCTCTGTTGACTATTTTATCTGCCAACGCTTTATGTGTAGAAGCTTCTTAATTTAATCAGATACCATTTATTTATTTTTTTACTGCTGCATTTGCCTTTGGGGGTCTTAGTCATGAATTCTTTTCCTACCATTATCTAGAAGAATTTTCCTACATTTTCTTTCAGAATTTTTGCAGTTTCATGACTTATATTTAAGTCTTTTATCCATCTTGAGTTAAATTGTGACAGGTAGGGGACTTTTTTTCCCTTTTCTGTATGTGGCTATCCAATTTTCATAGGAAATTTAGGGGTCCTCACACTTTTTAAACAGGGGGCCAGTTTACTGTCCCTCAGACCGTTGGCGGACCGGACTGTGAGCCCCAGGAGGAGTCAGCTGCTAAGCAGGACAGGCAGCAGCAGCAAAAACACCCAGTGGGTTGGATAAATGTCCTAGGCGGGTCGCATGTGGCCCACAGGCTTTAGTTTGAGGATGCCTGGGGGTTTCTTTTTCCTTGTGTATGTTGTTGGCCTAGATTTCTAACTATAAAGAAAAGCCTAATCTTGACATATTTGAACACAATTACGTATTCTATTTCCTTGTTCTTGAAGTCTTGAAAATTTTACCAGATATTTGCCTATCTGTCAATCTTGTTTTGATAGTGACTCACGGAAGGAAGGTCACAAACAACTTGTTACTTTCATTTTCTCTTATTGAAAAACAAAGACCAAGTTAAACAACATTGAAGTTATTTTCAAGCCTCTGAAACATTTACCTTTCTTGAACAAATCTAAAATGCCAGTACAATTGTTTGTCCCATTAAGGCATAAGTCAGTGTTTCTGAATTGGAGTTTTATATATGGATAGACAAACTGATTTTAGTGAGCTTAAAATTCTTAATGATCACATGATAGGGCATTTTATGCTCAACATGAGTTTCACTTACATTTATAGAGGATTTTTCCGTTGAAATAAATGTGAAAAGGTCTTTGTACACCTAATATTTACACAGTTATTGCAAAACTAAGAGGAGTGCAAAATAATTTTAATTAGTTATTAGATCAGAGTAAACTGTTATTCTTAATTATCTAACTTCTACCATAGCTAATTAATTGCATTTGGCAATAATCCCATTTTCTTTGTAGCTCTTATCTTCAAATTTAACTTTCTTCTGAAGATTAAAAAAAACAGCTGTGGAGAAAAACTAAATTCTGGTGGTTTTACATTTGGGGCATTTTTGAAATTATAGAAGATTATGTTATAGCAATGACAGACTTCTTTCTTTCCTAACTGTACACAATTGTAAAATAAAATGGAAGTCAAAATAATTTCTTAGTGGTACATTCAGGAAGGCATACAGAATGAAAGGTATCAGATAAATAAAAATCACCCCACCCTACCCACTGAAAGAGGCATTATAATTTTTTCTTAGCAAAGGTATTAAAATAGTTTGTTCATGGAAAACTATTGATTAGAAAACTGTTGATTTTTATAAAGGTCTAATGATGATAATTCAAGACTACCTTAGAAATATATGACAAAAAGATATTTACAAATTATTACAAAGTGTATGTATTAAATTTATTTTCTGGATAAATAGTCATTTAAGAAGCGATCCATTATACTATTGGTGCTTTTTTAATAGTGCCATTATTTAAACCTACTATCTCACTTTACACTTATTTAAATGCATTTTATGTAATTTAAAAATATACCACACAGGTCTTTATTGTTTAAAAAGAGAATCAATTTATTTCTGGTAATAGGAAACAATGATTTAATCACCAGAGACTACTACGCATATTAATGGAAGTCTCACAAATAACTGAAAAGCTTTTCAACATGGATAGAAGTTTCAGAGTTGCGTTTCCCTGATGATTGTGGATCTTAAGTACCGTTTCATACGCTTCTTTGTTATTTCTACGTCTTCTTTGGAGGAAGGTCTAAATTCCTTGCTTATTCTTTAAATTCAAGGGTTTTTTTTTTTTTTTTGGTATATTTGCTTGTGTGGTGTAAATTATTTTGAGTATTAATCAATTATCAAATGTGTGATATTTGCAGCTATTTTTCCCCCTCCGTCTATTGTATGTTTCCCTTGTTTGTGACCGTTTTTGTCTGTCAGTGGCCCCTGGTATATGTTTGCTTTTGTGCTTGCATTTTCAGTGTTATATTCACGTATTTGCTCCCCAGACTAATGGCATGAAGCTGTCCCCCTATGATTTCCCCTAGGAGTTTCAAATTTCATACTAAACAAGGATGAGATATTATCTGCCACCTGTTACGGTGGCTATTATAAAAAGAAAACAATGTTGGTGAGGATGTGGAGAAATTGGAACCACTCAAGCTTTTGGTGAAAATGTAAAACTGCGGCAGTTTCTGTTGCAAACAGATGAAAGTTCCAAAATAAATTTAAAAATATAACAGAACTACTCTATTATGCAACAATCCCACCTCTCGGTACATATCCAAAATAATTGACATATGGACCTCAAAGAGATAGCTACACTTCTCTGTCCACTGTCGGATTTGTTATGGTAGCTAAGGTAGAGAAATGACACACATTTTCTTCCACAGACAAATGGAAGAATAAAATGTAACGCATACATTCAGAAGACAATGTTACCCACCTTTGGAAAGGGGAAATTCCGACTTTTGCAGCAACATGGATGAACCTGGATGTCAATATGCTAAAGGAAATAAGCCAGTCACAGGAGGACAAACATTTCATGAGTTGCTTATATGGAATATTCCCCAAAAGTCAAATTGATAGAAAGAGAGAGTAGAATGGTGGCTGCTGGGAGGCAGGAGGGGAGAGAAGCAAGGAGCTGCTCCTCAATGGGTATAAAATTTCACTGAGACAAGATGAATAGTTTCTAGAGATCCTTTACCCAGCCTAGTTCCTATAGTTAACAATACTGTGGTGTGTACTTAAACATTGTTAAGAGGGTGTATCTTATGTCAATATTTTTACCATTATAAAAATAAAGAGCTGGTATGTGTGTTTTAAAAAATAAATGTAAAAGTATATGTATATTAAAATGACTATTGAATGCATTTAAAAAGCAATGTTATTTTCTATAGGTGACGATTACTAGGTCACAAATCTAGATAATTCCTCAGAAGCCTCATATCACAGTGTGTGTGTTCCTTTGAATATTCTTTCCCCAGGATCTTAAATATACTATATGAAACTAATTCTGTGCTCAAAAAGATTTGGAAAATAGTGATCAAAATTGAAGAGGAAGTGTTAATTCTCATAGACTTTAAATACCTCAGTATGCACTATAATCTACCAGAGAAACCCAGGGACGTATTTTCTGAACTCATTCTATCACAGAATCCTATGGGAAGGATAAGTTTCAGAGCTGTAATTCTAGAGTAGTGATTTGCTCTCTGGAATAAAAGATTTTTCAAAAATCTATGTTGTGTGGACTTTGTAAAATACAATAAAATAGATTATTATCATAATAAAATACATAAAAATATGAACTTTCAATTGTGTAGTTAGATCCAAAAGATACACAAGTAACCTGTGGAGTTGCTATCAATATTCCTACATACTTACTCCTGGTTTTTCTACTTCATCTCATCAGGTTCTGAAAACACACAGCTGTTTACTGGCAAGAGCGCAGGGGTCAGATTTTAAGTAGCCGTGCTTTCCAGAATACCATTTTTGAAACATAAGCATTATGGTAACATATTCTATTCCCATTCCCATGGCATTGATGACAAATGAAAAGAAATCTTGCCAGGTTCTGCCTGAAACGTTTTGCTGAGGATAACAGAGCGGCTGACAATCAGCCCATTTTTCTCGCTCCCTTCTTCCTTCTCTCCTGGCTCCCCTTCCTCCCTCCCACCCTTCTTTCCTTCCGTAATGTACTAATAATCATCAATCATTCCAAAATCCTTGATTTAAAATGTATAAGAAGGAAAGTGTGAAGCCAAGTTTTGTGCCAGATATGGGTACCGTAGGAAATACAAAATAAATAATATGTGATTTGTTCTTCCCTTAGGGAAATGGTATGTATATAAGAAATTGTAATGTCAGTGCAATAATACCCCAAGAGACTCTCAGATAGTACACAACAGGAATAAGAAAACAAACAACAAAGAAACCCCCAACACTCTCCATTTTAGGGGCCCATATTTGCCTGTTTCAGGTTCCATGCATTCATATCACTCACACGGTCAGTATACACAGAAGATCTCATACCTCTGCAACTTGGGCAGCTCCTATGTTCTGGAAGACAGCTACCATTTCCACCTCACAACTGTTCTTTTTAACACTTTAAGTCACCAATTCCAGCAGCCATCTTGGCAATGGCATGATTTTATATTTACTCAAAACAATTTTTTTTGTTTTTTTTTACAAGTAGGATATACTTAACATAAAATGAAGCTTAGTAAGTTATCTTGTTAATTTATGTAAAATCAAATGACATATATGACCTTCAGTGTACCTTCAGGTCATAGGACTGCAAAGATTTTTTAATGTGTTTGATAAGGCTGTTTAGAACTTTATCTATTTTACTAATCTTTTCAAACAAACAGCTTTTGGTTTCATTGATTTTTTTCCTCTATTGATTTTCTCTATTTCAGTGATTTCTGCTCTTGTTTTTATTATTTCCTTCCACCTGTTTAATTTTTATATAAATTGCTCTTCTTTTCCTAAATTCTCAAGGTGGATGCTGAGATCATTGATTTTTGCTTTTCTTATTTTTTAATGTAAGTATCAATTTTTATAAATTTCTCTCCTAGCACAGCTTTATTTGTTCAAACACAGTTTGGTATGTTATTTTTTCATGTTAATACAGCTCAAAATAGTTTCTAATTTTCTTATGATTTCTTTTGTTGACATGAGTTACTTAGAGGTTTGTTAAGTTCAAAATATTTGTGTATTTTCTACATATTTCTGATCTTGACTTATATAGTAGTTTAATACAATTGTAGTCAGAGAACACGCTATTCTATATGATTGAAATGCTTTGAAGTTTATCGAGACTCATTTTAGTGCTCAGAAGACTGTCATCTTAATGAATGACTATTGTGTGCCAGAGACAAATATGTATTCCTTTATCTGTAAGTGTTACGTTGGCCAAGTTGGTTTGTGGGGATTTTAAACAAGACTTCCATATTAGTAATAGATTTTTTTTAATCTTCTTTATTATTCACAGAGGTATATTATAAACTCCAACTATGACTCTGGATTTCTTGATTTATTCTTTTAGTACTATTATATTTTATATTCCTACATTTTGAAGCTCTATTTTTATATGCATTCATTTTTATAATTTTTATGTCTTTTTATATTATTCTAACCATTTGATGATAATTGAAGTTTTCTCTTTAGTCACTGGTAAAAACTATCTTGAAATGTACTTCTCGAAATGCACTTCTTTTTATATTAGTAGAACCATTCCAATATTCTTATGATTACTGTTTCCATGTAGACTTTTTCCTATCTCTTTATTTTTAACTTCTTTTTATGTTTATATTTAATGTGAGTTACTTGCTGAACAGTAACTCTCTACGAATTGAAGTTTTTAGACATTTACATTTAATGTAATTACTGATGTAGTTAATTTTAAATCTACCATTTTGCTGTTTATTTTATACTTTATTCCCCCTTTTAAATTTGTATTCTTGTGGAGTAATTTTTCTTTTTTTTTAGAATCCCATTTTGTATCCACTATGGATTATTTCTTTTGTTTTTTTTAGTGATTCTTTAGTTTACTGATTGTTCTAGAGTTAATAATGCATGCTTTTATCTTCAACATCTACCTTCAAAGAGTATTATTGTAACACTTGATGTATCGAGGGTGCTCAAAATATATATGCACATTTTAAGAAAGGAAATAACTGTTTTAAAATTAGAATACTTGATATATATTGGTAACTTTTGTTATTTTGCATATTGTAACTTATATCTCATGTAACTGCAGAAGTCAAACGATTCGATTGTAACAATTATAACATAGTAATTTCCTTGCTTCAAATGTACATATATTTTTTGACACTCAATGTATACTATAAAAATCTTTCAATACTATACTCTACTGCTTGCCACCAACCATATTCTTCCTGACATGTTTGTTAACAAGCTTATAATACAGTGGATATACTGTTTGGGGCTATATTTTTAAAAAATGTAAATTTAGACTCAAATGTTTTTTATATTTATCATTTTTTAGTTAGTTTTCATTTCTTCACATAGCTTCTTTTTCATGTGATATAAATTATCCTCTAGCTAAAGAATGTCTGTAAAGTATCTTGTAATTCACACATGCTAGTATAGAATTTTCTAAATTTCTGCTGATCTGGAAACAAATCCTGATTTTTATATGCTTTTGAAACACATTTTTGATGAATGTAGTTATTAATACTCTGCAGATGTTATTAAATTGCCTCATCTTTGTCACTAGAATTTTAGGTGAAAAGTTTACTGTTATTCTTCCTTGCTGTGCATATGTGTTTTTTACCTCTGGTTCTTTTAAGAATTTTTGTCTTTAAAATTAGATTTTGAACTTTTTCTTATGATGTATTTCAATGTGTTTTTCCTCATATACTTCTGCTTGGATTCATAAAACATTTTATGGATCTGTGAATTTTCAATTTTCATCAAATTTGGGGAAATATTGACCATTATTTATATAACTATTTCTCTGTCCCTCTTCCCATTTCCTTTTTTCCTCAGACTTCAGTTACGTAGATTATACTACACCCAGTGTTTTTATGTCACTTGCTTTTATGCCATCACTATGTCTTCAAGTTCGGATATTTTATTCTGAAATAGCTTATCTGCTATAAACCAAATTCAGTGTATATTTTTTTATTTCAGATACTTTTTATAAAGAAGATAACAATTTTATTGAGAAAAATTTTATGAACCATAATGTTCACCTTTGAAAGTATATATATAAAACTCAGTTATTAGTTTTAGAAAGTTTATTCAACTCTTCAACAATATCGTCCATGTCTTCTCATCTGTTTCTTATTTGTCATTTTGTTAATCATATATTTGAGTATATTTATTAAATTCATACTATCAGCCTTGACGTCCTTACCTTATAACTTGATAATTTCTGTTATTTCTAGATTTTCTTACATGGATATTTCCTCTGATTATGCATCACATTTTCTTGCCTCTTTGTATGCTTGTTACATTTTAATTGAATGATAGATATCATTAATGTTTTATGTATGAGTACTGGATTTCTTGTATTTTTTTACAGAAGTTTGGATTTTATCCTGGCATTTAACTTATTTTGTAACTAGTTTAGCATTTTGGAAGCATTGTTTAAAGCTTTATTTATAAATCTGAGTTCAGATTAGCCATTATTCAGACTATTTTAGGCTCAGTGCTCCTTCTGTTTGGGGAGAGTGAGTGAAAAGAGTGAGAGACTTTCCTTGGTAATTTAGGAAATTCTCTTGTATGTTACCCAAGTTCACAAAGATGGTACCCCAAGGAGTTCACAAGTTACACCACTACTAGGCTTGGGGTGCCCCCCCCACCCAGTGCTAATGTGGATGCAGTGACTAAAGATTTAGGTCATAACACTTAAGACTTTTTGAATACCTAGAAAGCTAGTAAGGACAGGTACCAACAAACTCAGACACTTAAGATAAGAATAAATACCTAAGTCTTCAATGCCCAGACATCAACAAATATCTACAAGCATCAAGAACATGAAGGGAAACATTATCCTGCAAAAAGAACTAAATAAAACACCAGCAAAAAAAATCCTAGTGATGGAGGTATGTGAACTTTCTAACCGAGAATTCAAAATAGCTAATCAGAGCAAGCTAAATGAATTTCAAGTAAATAGAGAAATTTATAAGAGATAGTATTTAAAAAAAATAGCAGACATTCTGGAACTGAACTATTCCACTGACAAACTGAAAAATTCAACAGAGTGCCTTGAAAGAGGAACTGATCAAGTAGAGGAAAGAATTAGTGGGCTTAAAGATAGGGTATCTTGAAATACATAATTAGAAGAGAAAAAAGAAAAGAAAAAGAAGGATGTATGCCTACAAGAAAATGGCCATACTAGGGGCAACCTAAAGGTTACTGACCTTAAAAAGGTGGTAGTGAGAGGGAGAGAGAGATTGAACTACAATATTTACTCAAAGCTATCATAACAAGGAACTTTCCAAAATTGGAGAACAATGGTCAGGTATAAAAAGGTCATAGAAGACAAAGCAAATTTCACCCAAATAAGACCACCTCAAGGCATTTACTTATCAAACTCCCAAATATTAAGGAAAAATAAAGGTTTCTAAGAGCATCCAGAGAAAAGAAACAAATAATAATATATATAGGAGCTTCAATATGTCTGGCAGGAGACTTCAGTGGAAACATGACAGGCCAGGAGAGAGGGCCAGACAAATTCAAAGTGCTGGAAGAAAATAAAAAACTTTAATCCCAGAATCGTATACTCTGCAAAATTATCCTTGAAACGTCAAAGAAAAAAAGACTTTCCCCCACAAACAAAAGCTGAGGTATATGATCAACACCAGAACAGTCCTACAAAAAAAAATACTAAAGGGACTTCTTCAATCTGGAAAAAAAAAAAAAGAGATTAACAAATAGTAAGAAATGTTACTGTAATTACAGTATGTAAATTACTCAAATTTTGAGTACAAAAATACAAACCTATTAAAATAATCACTACAATAATTTTTTAAGAGATAGTATTAAAAAAAGTTAATACAAATTTAAAAAGTCAGAAAGCAAGGGGGATGAAATTAAAGTGTAGAGATTTGTTTTGATGTTTATTTTTGTAATTAGAGTTAAGTAGTCACATATTTAAAATACTTGGTTATATTTTTTGTAAGCCTTATGGTGATCTCAATCAAAAACCCTGCAACAAATTCATAATAAATAAAACTCAAGAAATTAAACCATACTACCAGATAAAATCACTTTTACACATAGGAAGATAGGGAAAAGAAAGATGAAAATAGAGGGTAACAAAACAACCAGAAATCAAATAAAAACATGGCAGTAGTACATTCTTACTTATCAAAAATAATAATGGTTATAAATAAACTGTACTTTACATCCTGAGCAGAAAAAAACAAAGTTGGAGAAATCACATTACCTTATATCAAATTATACTATGGAGGTACGATAACCAAAACAGCATGGTACCAGCATGCAAATAGACAAGTAGACCAATGGAACAGAATAGAGAACTCAAAGTTATATCTACACTTCTATAGTGAACTCTTTTTGACAAGGTGCCAAGTACAAACAATGGGTCTAGAAGGCAGTCTTCTCAACAAATAGTGGTGGGAAAAAAATATCTATAAGGAGAAGAATGAAACCAGACCTTTATCTCTCACCTTTATATACAAAAATCAAATCAAAATGTATTCAAGACATAAATCTAAGACCTGAAATTACAAAATCAGTAAAAGAAAACTTTGGGGAATGCTTCTGGAATTGGTGTGGGCAAAAATTTCTTGAGTAATATCTTGAAAGCACGGGCAACCACAGCCTAAGTGGACAAATAGAATCACATCAAGTCATAAAGCTTCAGTGCAGGAAAGGAAAAAAATTAACAAAGTAAAGAGACAACCCACAAAATGGGAGAAAGTATTCAAAAACTATCTGACAAGGATTTAATAACTATAACATATTATATAAAAAACACATACAACTCAATGGGGAAAAAATCCTCTAATTTGGTTAAAAACAGGGAAAGCATCCAAATAGATATTTCTCAAAGGAAGTCACACAAATGGCCAACAGATATGTGAAAAATGCTCCTCATTATTACTCATCAGAGCAATGCAAATTAAAACTATGAGATAACTAACCCCAGTTAACAGTAATTGTATTCAAAAGATAGGCAATAAAAATGGCGGCCAAAATGTGATAAAAGGAAAACACTCATACACTGTTGTTGGGTATGTAAATCAATGCAATCAATATGAAACTAAAAACAGAATTACCTTTTATCCCAGAAATCCCACTGCTAGTTATATATCTAAAGGAAAGAAAGTCGGTATAATAGAAAAACAATCACCCTCCCATGTTTATTGAATCAGTATTTGCAAAAGCTAAAATAGGGAATCAACTGATGTGTCAATAGCTAAATGGATAAAGAAAATATGGTACATAGACACAGTGGAATATTATGAGGTCATTATTTTGAGTGACATAGGTCAAGTACAGAATAAGAAATTTTGCATGTTCTCATTCATATGTAGGCGTTAAAATTTAACGCCTATGAAATCTATGAAATCTCTATGATAGATTTCATAGAGATAGAGAGTAGAATGATGGTCACCAGAGTCTGGGAAGGGTAGAGGGGACAGGGGTATAGTGTGTGGATAATGAATAGGTGCAAAAATATATAATTCTATAGAATGGACAAGATCTAATCTTTGGTAGTGCAATAAGAGAACTATAGTCAATAATTTTTGATACATAATATATACCCCATGAATATATAAAGCTGTTATGCACCCATAATAAACACAAATTTAAAATAACAATTAAAATAAACTTACTGGTTGGTGTCTCATGGGACAATATAATTTCCCTTTAATCTTGAGTTAGGTTTCTGACATTTGTACTGGAGAAAAAGCATGAGTGACGCAGAGTTTAGGAAGCAGTAACTACCCCACCAGGTGGACTGAAAAAGTCAGTGGTCCTTATTATGAACAAGCAAAATACTTGGTTAAGTTTGATGTTGAGCACATGGTTTTGTTCTAAGAGATAGAGCACTATAAAAAAACTTGAGAAAGTATCAATACATTGGAGTTATTGCAGGCGTCAGCAATGGGTTGAAAAGTTGACAAAATGCATAATACCCTCTAAAAAATTATACAGGACATCATCACAGGTCTATTAATTTCTTTCTCAGAATGGTTTTATTGAGGTATAATTTTCCCATTATAAATCTGTCCATTTGCATTTTGATGAGTTTTGATAGATTTATATAACTTAACTATGACAAAGAGGTATAATATTTCTGTTATTTCTCCCAATTCTCTTTTTTTGTAGTTAGGTCACCCCATCCCAAGCCCCAGGCAAAAACTGACCTGCTTTATGTCATTGATTAGTTTTAGCCTGGTCTAGAATTTTTCATTAATGGAATCATGTAATATGTTTTTTTTTTTTGTGTGTGTGTGTGTAGCTTCCTTTGCACATAGTTATGTTTTTAGATTCCTTCAAGTTGCCGTCTCTAGCATCGTATGTTCTTTTTTTGAAAAATAACACATATTGTTTTACCATCCATGTTAATGGATTTTAGGGTTATTTCTGAATTGAGACTATTAGGGTAAAGGTGCTATAAATATTCTTCCACAAGTATTGTTTTGTGTTGTTAATGTACTTTTTTCAGCATTCTGTTGTAGAAAATTTCAAACACACAGAAAAGTTGAAAATTTTACAAGACCCAGAATAGCTAATATAAATACTGAAGGAGAATGATAAAGTCGAGAGCTCACACAACCTGAGTTCACAAATTGCTATAAAGCTATAGAAATCAAAATGGTATGGTATTAGTAAAAGAATAGACAAATATATTGATGAAACAAAACATCACCCTTAAAATAAACCCATGTAAAAATGGTCATCTGGTCTTTGATAAAGTAGCCAAGGCCCTACAAGGATGAAGAGCCCACTTTTTCAACCTGGGGTTCTGAAACAACTAGACAACCATATGCAAAAACATGAATCTTAACACAAACCTTACACCTTCCATATGATTCTTTAAAATAGATCACATATGTAAATGTAACTCCCAAACAATAAAACCATAGAAAATAACTTCTAGACAATAACATACAAGGAATTTATAGATGACCTATAGCTTGGCAATGACTTGTTTATAGATGACCTATAACTTGGCAATGACTTTTTATATACAACACCAAATGTGTAACAGCTTAAAGAAAGAACTGATAAACTTGTTTTCATTGTAATTAACAATTTCTGTCCTGTGAAAAATTCTGTCAAAAGAATGAAAACACAAGCCCCAGATTGGAAGAAAATATTTGCAAAATTTGGATCTAATAAAGGATTGTTATCCAAAATACATATACAAATTAAAACTTAACAATAAGGCACAAACAAACTGATTAAAAAATGGGCCAATTCTTTAACAGATACCTCACTAAATAAGTATACAAATGCCAAATAAGCATATGAAAAGATGTTTTAAAATATGTTTTTGTCATTATAACTTTTGCCTATTTTAAACGCTTTGAATTTTCGTATTAATTTTAGATTCAGCCTTGTATTATCTACATAAAACTCTGCCGGAAATATGGTAAGATTGCTTTGAACCTATAGATTAATTTGGGAAGAATTAAAATGTCAAATTTAGAGTTCTCCAATCTGCAACTGTGACATATTCTATAATTCTCCTTTTTATTTTTTTGAAATTTTACTATTTTTACTCTATTTAAGATATACAATATAATGCTTTGGTATCTTTGTCTTGATAGACACTGTAAGGTGATTATTATAGTCAAGGAAATATTAGTATACCCAGCATCTTATATAGTTGCCTTCCTATTTTTTTTTTTTTTTTTGGTGGTAAGACTGCTTAAAATCTACTTTTCGTAAATTGCCAGTATGTGTATAATACGTGTAAAATACCATTAACTATAGTCCTTATGTTCTCCAGCTTTGCATTAAATTTTTCTTCCTATCTACCTGCAAATTTGTAGCCTTTGACCTACAAGTTCCTCCTCTCTCACCATCCCCAGTAACTACTATTCTACCTCTCTTTCTATGTATTATGTATTTTTAATATTTCACATATAAAATGAGATCATGCTATATTTTTCTTTTGTGTCTGACTGATTTCCCTTTAATGGTCTCTCGGTTCATCCGTGTTGCTGTAAATAGTAGGAGCTTCTCTGTTTTAGGACAAAATAATCTTTCATCTTACGTGTATGTTACGTATGTGTTCGCGCCGTGATTTTTTTTAACCCCCTGTCTTGGAAACATTCTATACTCTGCCCCACCTTTCCTGAGGTCTGGCTATGGCTCTATGACCGTTTGTTGAATAAATGAGTTAATAAACGCCTTCTTTTTGTGATTCATTATTTTTCTTGTTTTTCTGAGACTAGTCACAGGAAGCCCAATTAATATACTGATAATCTTTAGGCAATGTCGGAATCTTTTGAAATCTGTCAATGTACATAAGCACAATGATAAATCAAAGCGAAGCTGGCTCAAGTAAGGACACAACTGAAAAGAGAAAGACTTCTCGGAAGTGCGTGCCCAAGTATTCTCCAATGTCTGCTTTGGCATTTTGTGACTAATAACAGTGCAGATTATGTCTGTTCCATACCAGGGAGAGAGAACTGGGGGGAAATGGAAAAATAGATGTTAAATCCTTAAGCTATTTTCTTTTAGGCAAGATGATGTAAATATGAAGTATATACTTTCATTTTTAGATTTTTATTTTCACTTACAAAGCATCTTAACTGAACAATGACTT
The DNA here is from genome assembly GCA_963575145.1 of Galago senegalensis. Classification (NCBI taxonomy): domain Eukaryota; kingdom Metazoa; phylum Chordata; class Mammalia; order Primates; family Galagidae; genus Galago; species Galago senegalensis. Next base: position 15,122 of record CAUYTI010152054.1, on the reverse strand, counting down.
CCACTGTATGCTTCTGTCACCGATGACCAACAGATGACAATCAGCATTGTCACATTATCAGTCAGCCAGGAGAAACATTTTAATTTTTTCTCTATAGATGATCTCTGTGACGTGATTTTTTGTCTGACTTTACAAAGATGTGAAAGGCATAAACTACACTTTCATCACAATGGACAGCCCCAGCGAGCCTCGGCTCCCACTCAGATGCACGAGCACAAGGATAAACAGCCAACACTTCTTAGTTAAGTTCCAGGAAAACACTCGACCTGCTAACCCAGCAGGTGTCAACTCCCCTGTGCATTCTACCAGCTATCCCTGGGCCTCACCTTGCGAGAGAGAATCTAATGACCCTGCTATCCCCACCATCCAGCAATTAATTTTAGTTCAATGCTTTAAACATTCTTCAGGCCCAGTGTGCATCTAATCGTAGTAACTATTCATAAAACTCGTCTACTTTTCATTTTCAATACAGTATTTACTAATTTATTTGAGATATTTTACACTTAATTATCACTTAGCCTATAATTTATAACATATAAATTATCCTGTGTTCAATGATTTTGCCTAGCTGAAGGCCAATCTAAGTTTTCTGAACATGTTCCACGTAGGGTCGCCTAACGGTGTTTGGTAGGTTATGGATGTTAAATGCATTTTTGACTTATAGCAATTTCAACGTACAATGGATTTAATGGTATGTAACTGGATCATAAATCAAGTAGCACCAGTACTTCTTTGATCCTTTATGTGTCCGGAGAGAAATGTCAAAATAATAATGATAAAAAGTGGCTACATCAGGTATGACAATTTTGAACAGAAATATACATTACAAATTAAATCAGTACACTTTTATGATACTGAACTTCATAGGCTGAGGAGAATCCATAAAACACCACGTAAAACATGGTGTTAACAAGCCTGGTGTTTCTGCTTGGTACTTTCCCTGAAGATATTAAACATGGGAAAAAAGAAGAGCCTCTGGTAAGGTTTTGGAGTGCACCTTAAATTAAATTAGTCATTTTATAGCTGCTCCATCCCCCTGGGATTATGTTTGAAATATGATTTTGCAATAATCAGTGGTAGTTCAAAATAACGCACAATACTCTGGTGAAATGTATGCTGCTTTATCTGAAACTCCAATGAATGTAGTGAACCACGTGGCTCAATCAGAATTCATTTTTTAGAAAGAAAACAAATGTGGATTTTCAGAGTTAGTGATCAGTGCTTACGATCAAAGGTGGAGATTCTATTAAAAATGCTTAGAAAGAGTGTGTATGTGTGTACATATGTGTGGTAGAAATGAGTAAAATAAAGAAGAAGAAAAAACTGAAAAAAATTCTGCATTTACAAGAGCGTCCAGCATTGGCTAGAAATTCGTTTTAATAATTTTCTACTATCTATATTTTAAGATGTTTTATTTTTGATTTAAAATGGCCATGAGCACATAATTTTAAAAATTTAGTATAGAGATACATAGCATTAGATCTAGTTCTTTTCCCAATCTCTCTCAGATTCCTTTTTTTTTTCTTACTTTTCTTATGATAACACTTACAAGACTCATAGCAGCAGTCAGAAAAAGGGATATTGGGAATCTCAAAGCTCTCCCTAGACGTATGGAATGTGGACATCTTACTTGCGACATGCATGTTATTGGGTAAAACAAAATATGAATTGTTGGGAGAAGCCACAGCTATCAAAATAGTTCTTCACCTTTCTTCTTTATATTCAATTCACTTGCAATTTGAGTGCAGACATTGCATGTATGATAACATTCATGCTGTTTGTCATTTAAAAGTTACATCATCAGTCACAGACATGCCCCGTTTCAGTATTTACCCTTAAAATAAGTGATGCCACTGAACAGCATCATGGGTGATTATGCCGCACTAAAACCTGACGGGAAAATTCAATCATTAGTCAGAAATATAAAACGAAGTTTAAAAGCTAATTTTTGCTAAACATTTTAAAGCTCCACACAGATCCTCCATTCACTTTTCAGAAAATATTGACACCCCCCTGTGATGCAGACATGCCAGAGGGGGGAAGCAGATGGGCACTAAGTGGAATGGGAAAATGGAAAAATACATTTGCAATGTATTTTGAAAAGCTGAAGGAAACTTTCTAAGAAGGTGTGTTTCTTCCAGCCATAAAACATGCAAAGAAAGACCATAAAATTTAGCCTAGATTAATGAAAACCACAATAAATGTTTGAAAGCCCAGATGTAAAAGGATAGAATGACATGACACAAATTTGTTAGGATCTAGAATTAAGTGTAGAAAATCTTAGTAGATGGAAGACATAAAGAATAGTTGAAGAAGTTGCCTATTTGAGCGTTAGATTTTGTGTGGCTTACTCATATTATGAACTGTGTTGTGGACATTCGTGCTTGGCTCTTTCATAAGCTCAGAGTTCTTACCTGTAGACCTACCTTATATAAACTACAAGTACAGTTTGCTTTCACTTAGATTACTTCTTGGTAGATTGGTGAGCTTAATAATAAACGTATATTTTACATTTTAAGAAACTGCCAAACTGGTTTCCAAATGGGTTGTAATATTTTGTTTTCTCATGAGGGTGTATGAGTCCAGTTCTTCCACCTCATTCCAAAATCTGTTGTGATTTGTCTTTTTAATTGCAGCCATTCTGACAGGTGTGCAATGTGGTATCTCACAATTGCTTTAATTTTCATCTTTCTGTTAACATCTGATGTTTAGTGAAGGCTTATTTTCCTGGTTTATTTTTTATGTTTGGTCTTTCTGGCCAAATGTTGATGTCTGTGCATTGAAGTGGGGACCGAATCCAGTCTTCAGAGTCTGACTTTGGGAGCATTCTTCAACATTAGTCTGCTGAGGGATTCAAGGTGGGTCTACAGGTGAGAACCCTGAACTTATGCCTCTGCAATATTTCCAGCTTTAGGAGGCATCATAAGCCCAGGACTCCATCCCCACCTCACCGCACTGGAGTCTTGTGGCTGACTCAGCACGAGGTTGTATCTGAAGCTCAGTTCCACCAAGATTAGCACAGTACTGGTGCACGCTTTGGGCCTACAGTCATCATATCCTACCTACCTGAGGTTTATTTGGGGTCTGAGGCCCCTGTAATGAGCCTGCAATGATGTAAGATGGAACTTGAATTCATCCTGCAAGGGCCACAAGTAAATCTCTGACTCTGGGATGGATCTAGAGGCTGCTTCTGCAGCCACTGACCTGGAGTCAGGAGTCATGGTGCTCTGCCCAGGGCTAGGTTTATTGTGTCAGGCCTAGCACTGGGTGTCAAGACAAAGTTCTCCACTTACTTGCCCCTTCTGTCCCCCTAGTAAATAGTCTTTCTCATCTCACTGTGCTGGAATTGCAGGAGGGGCTGTGGGTGATCCCTTGGCTGCCTAAGCTTATGTAGCATTGGGTCATGCCCAAAGCCCACTATGTCCTAGACTGGTGCAGCACTGGGTTGCCCCCAGGACTGCAGTCATTATGGCCTGCCTGCTGTGGAAGTCTGCTGGGTGACCAGGCTGCTGTGGTTGACGGGCACTGATTTAACTTGGAACCTGAGTTTGTCTCACTGAGGTCATGGGTTCCTTTCTGGTGCTGGGGTGGGTCTAGTACCTTATCTGCAAGTTTCACCCTGGTGTCAGGTATACTGCAATGGGTGTAGTGTGGGGGGACATGTGAAATCCTGTGGCTGCGAGGCTGATGGATCACTTGGTTATACTTGAAGCCCAAGACACTGAGTCTAGTACATCACCAGGGCATGTCCAAGGTCTATGGCTGCTCAGCCTGCCTTCTGCTTAGGTTGTTTAGGGCTCATGTTCATTGCCTTTGGACTGTGGTTATGTGGTACAGAATTTGAGTCCATCTCATATAGCACTGAAGTGTGTCTAGAGGCTCTGTTGGTAGGCAACAATTTGGAGTCAGGGGTAAGAAGCTTCTGCCCAGCTCTGATTTTTACCATGCAGGCCCATGCTGGGTTCCAGAGCAAAGACGGTGCTTATTTGCAAGGCAATGTCCTAGACTTACCTCTCTGTCCCCCAGGCAAACGGTGTTTCTCTCCACATTGTGCTCCCTGGGGGTGGGAGGAGTGACGTGGACAACGTAACATTGTCATTTCTTTCTCCTTCAATGTATCTTATTATTATTCCCAAACCAGTGACTGTAAGCTCTGTCTGTTCCCTTTAGCCCTTGTGAAGGTGTTTTCACACATGGGTAGTTGTTCAAATTGATGTATCGATTGAGGGACAATTGTGGGGGAATTTTATGCCATCTTGCCCTGCCCTTGGGTCTTGAATCCTTTTAACTACATCAAGAATTGTCTTGTGGCCCAAAATATGAACTTGCTTGGTTGAATTGTTCTGAATACATTCCAAATTAATACGTATTTTCCTGTTGGTAGTAGTCTATACAAGTTAATCAGGTTAAGTTTTTAAATAATTTTATTCAACTTATCTGTGTTTTTATTGATTTGCTCTCTGATTTTCCCGTTATTATTAAGAATTTTAAAATCTTCTACTATAGTTGTGGGATTTTCCTTTTCTTCATATAGTTTCAGCAGCTTTTGCCTCATACGTTTTAAAATTATTATTAGAATATCTTCTGTAGGATTGTTATGCCCTCTTGGGCAATTGACACTATTTTGATTATGAAAGAATCAAATCTCTACTACTAGTCTTTCCTCTAAAAACTACTTTTCTGATGTTACTATAGTCAGCATGGATTTTTTTGACTCAAGTTATCACAGTCCATTTTTTCTATACTTTCATTATTAATCTATTTGTTTCTTGGCCGGACATGTGGCTCACACCTGTATTCTTAGCACTCTGGGAGGCCAAGGCAGGTGAATTGCTTGAACTCAGGAGTTTGCAAGGCACAATCTCAATAAATAAGTAAAATACAATAAAAAAATAAAAGAATAAAAGATTCTACTTGTTTCATTGCATTTAAGTCCTTATGTAATAAGAAATATATATAATTGGGTCTTGTTTTTTACAATATAAAAATATTTGTGGTTTTCACACCATTTATAGTTAATATAATTATTGAAATGTTTCAGTTTAAATCTGTCTTTTTGCTAGTTGTTCTCTATCTTTCCTCTTAGTTACATTTTTTTCTTTTTCTACCTTCTTTTGGATTGTGCATTTTTAATTATTCTTTTTTATGCATTTTGCTGGCTCATTAGCTATAATTACCATTTTTGTAATTGCTTTAAAGTTTATAGTACAATAATCTCTCCTCGTCCATGGTTTCCATTACCCATAGTACTTATGGTCCAAAATGTTAAATAGAAATATTCAGATTTTAAATTGTGTATTGTCCTGAGTCATTTGTGAACATTATAGAAATAAATGCTAAGGCTCTCTAGTCACTTAGTAGCCATCTTGGTTATCATCTGGGAGATCACAGGAAAAACAAGGGTAAGTTTAGGAAAATAAGATTTTAAGAGAGAGACAAAGAGATAGACACCATATTCACACAACTTTTATTGTAATACATTACTATAATAATTTTGTTTTATATTATTATTGTTACTCTCTTGACTAGTCTATAGATTAAACTTTATCATGAGTATGTATATATGTATGGGAAAAGAATGTGTGGTGTATATATAGGATTCCAAAACCCACTTGAGGTCTTAGAATATATTTCCCAGTAAGGGAGTTCTCTATAATGTGTTCCTCCTAGGTGGGGGGGACTACTGTACACATCTTTATCACATCGTAGTCTTCCCTAAAGTGATTTATGTCATTTCACACAAATTATGAAAATTTTATAACAGCATATTTCCTTATCTCCTCTCCTAGTTTTTATTAAATTAAATATATATCTATTTTGTAATATATATTTAATTAAAATGTATGTTACAAAATTTTCAATGTTTTTATTTTTATTTATTTAAATAACATTTTAAATGATAAAAATGTATATATTTATACACATAGTTAATTCTTCTTACTCTTCATTTTTTTACATATATATCCAAATTTCCATCTGGTATATATTTCTTTGCCTGAATGACTTCATTTAACATTCCTTTTAGTTCAGGCATATTGGTGAAGAACAATATCAGCTTTTTTGTCTAAAAATGTCTGTTTTTCCTCTTCATAGTGAAATATATTTTCCTTGGGCATACACTTTCAGGTGGATAATAATTTTTTGCTTTTAGTATTGTTAAGATACTGCTCAACTGTCTTCTAGCTTACGCTTTCTAAAGTGAAAGATTCTGCCATTATTTTCTTATTTTCTCTTTTTATAATGTGACCTTTCTCTCTGGCTGCTTTTAAGAGATTAAAAACCTTAAAAGATTTTTTTCATTTTGATCACTATGCCCCTTGGTGTGTTTTCTTCACATCTTTGAGTTTGCATTTTCTCGCACTTACTGGATATGTGTATTTGTAATTATTTTGAATATTATTTGCTCATTTTTTGTCTCTTTATATCTTTTCTCTCCTTTGGAGATGTCAATTATGTGTATAATAAGTCCCTTCAGCTGTTCCACAGTTCAATAATGCTCTTCTAAATATTATTTCATCACTATTTTTCACTTTTTTTCTAAGAAGGAAAGAGAAATTTATTACTTTTGATAATTTCTATTACTCTTTTATACTTTACCACTCTTGAAGAATAAAGGAAGAAAAACATCTGTGTGAGCATCCTCGACTGGGTTGTGGTATTAAGAAAATTTGATAAAGCTTTTCTGGGAGTACTTAAAGTCAGCTGTTAGAGGAACCCCTTTTTTTCCAGAAACAGTTCTTCCTTACTAAGCTGCCATGTTCAGTAGACTGGAAGCAGCCCATGATACTGTGACCTGGTTAAAAAGTAATGCTTTATTTCATAATGAAGCCCCTGGAGTTCTGGTTAGTCAGGACTGCCCACAGGTACCATATATATTTTAGCCATTCTGAAATGACTCTCCTAATAGTCTAGAATAGAGGAAATAAGTAGATACATTTTGGATAATAGAGGGTTTTGTCAAAATTAAAAAAAAAACATAGACAGGAAGAAGTATAGATTATATTCTTACTGGATTTGCAGTAATAAATAAGAACTAACATTTTAAAATATATGTTAATATGAATATAAAAATATATACAGGTATGTATGTGTGTGAAATACACATGAACATAGAGGCACATAACACCATGTTAACCCCCCCTATATATTTCCTAGAAACATAAAGCATCCCTAAAATAGTGATCTTGCTTTATGAGTATTATTTTTGACTAAAAGGAACATGACTGCTTGGTAATTCATTTACTATGGACTTGGGCTGGGAACATTCAATAGGAATGTGGAATATGTTGTTGGGCTAGAAGTATGGAAGTATTAAATAGTTATATACATTATATATGTGAATGTGTATCCATGTACATGCATTTAATGTATATAAATCTCATGAATATATATGTACTATATATATAAGCATATACATAATATGTAGGATGGACATACTGTTAAATTGCACATGAATATTCTGTCTACCCTGAATTATATGTATTTATATACAATTCACATACAATATTTATTTTATATACACTCAAAGAGCCAGGTTAATGGGGCTCCCACTGGGCAAATCTATGAGAGAACAAATAGTGAAATTAATAACGATAATAACAGTAATGGATTGTGACTCACTGAATAAAATAAGTATGCACCCATACTAATATTATTAACTAATAATTACCATAAATGTAGCAGAGATAAGGAATCTCATCTTGAAAGTATAAAAACAATAGTTCAATGTAGGAGAAATAAAGGGGTTAGGAAGCCATCATTTGACAACCTTAATAATACCTGATTTATATAAAATCACCAAAAAACTATGGGTGTGAGATGAGTGAGTACCAGAATATTGCCCAATATTAAAGTTCCACATTTTGCCATATACAATGTACAATTTTTTGCCCAATTTTTTTTTTGAAAAAATGAGGATGTGCATTACACAAAGGCAGTAGGGCTTGGGAGAGGGGTGTGGGGGTTGGGAGGCTAGGGGAGTTGGAGCCCAGAGCCACCTTACCAAGGACCCTTAACCTGCCAGGCATACAAAGGGTGTGAGGAATTTCAGTTCAGAGGAAGTTCAGAGGATCCAGGATCTGATGGGAGTGAGCCAGCCTAGGCAAGAGCAGAAGCCAGAGGACTAGCTGTCCATAGACCAGGAGCCCTGCACAAGCTCCAGAGACACATGTGGCTGCCCATTGGCCAGTGATCTCAGAAGCTCCAGACCCTGATGGCCAAAAACAGCCTTCTCAGCCATGGCCCTTGATATGCTAGGAAGGGAGAGTTTTCCTAGGAGAGGGAAGGGAAAGGCTTCACAGGGCAGGTTTTGCTTTGGAGGGCTGTGGGATCTACATGTTTACCACCAGGGAGTATTAATCCCCAAATGTATCTCTTCCAACGGAGAGCCAGCCACTTTCTTGAGGGGCATTTTCTCAAAAGTTTGGGCCAAAAGTGTCGGTGCACATTGTATACAAGATCACATTGATATATCTTCACAAAATAATCATTTATTCTAAAGAAAAACATATGATTTTTCTGTAGAGGACACCGGTGAAAGCCTCACTTGCCAAGTTATCAAAATTGACCTCAGTGCAAAGGGTCAAATTGAAACTGTGTGTTGCCTATTAGGACGCGGTGAGAAAAACATGACTTCTGTGACATTTCTGCCAAAGATAAGTGATTTGAATCTATTGATGAGGATCAATGGACAAATTAAATTAAGGGACACATTAAAAGGCCTTGTCTACACTACTCAAGTATGACAAAGTCATAAAAGACAAAATAAGACCCAATCACACTTAAATAAAAATGGAGGCAGAAGACGACCTTGTCTGGTTCCAGTTCTAAGTAGAAAAGCTTTTCAGTTTTACTACATTCAAGTAAAATACTAGCTGTGGGTTTCTCATAGATGATTTTGATCAGTTTAAGAAATGTGCCACCTGTGTCTATACTCTTCAGTGTTCTAATTAGAAGAAGATGCTAGATTTTATCAAATGTTTTTTTCTGCATCTATTGAGAGAATCATATGGTTTTTGCTTCTGTTGATATGGTGAATTATGTTTATGGACTTGTGTATGTTAAGCCAACCTTGCATCCCTGAAATGAAACCTACTTGATCATGATATATGACTTTTTGGATGATAAGCTGTAATCTATTGGCTAGGATTTTGTTGAGAATTTTTGCATCTATATTCATTACTGAAATTGGTCTGAAGTTCTCCTTTTTAGTTGGGTCTTTTCCTGGTTTTGGTACCAGGGTTATGTTTGCTTCATAGAACATGTTGGGGAAGATTCCTTCTTCCTCAATACTTTGGAATAATTTCTGCAGTATAGGAATAAGATCTTCTTTGAAGGTTTGATAGAATCCTGGTGTGAAGCCATCCAAATCAGGGCGTTTTTGAGGGGGGGAGATATTTTTATTGTTTCTTTGATCTCAGTGCTTGAAATTGATCCATTCAGGAGATGTATTTCTTTCTGGCTAAGTCTAGAGAGAGGGTGTAATTCCAAATATTGATCAATTTCCTTCACATTGTCAAATTTATGAGCATAGAAGTTCTGGTAGTATTCAGAGATAATCTCTTGTATCTCTGTGGCATCAGTGGTTACTTCCCCTTTATCATTTCTGATTGAGGTTACTAGAGATTTTGCTTTTTTATTTCTAGTTATTCTGTGAAAGGTTTACCTATTTCATTTATTTTTGCAAAAAATCAATTTCTTGTTTTGTTAATTTTCTGAATTATTCTTTTGTTTTCAATTTCATTAATCTATGACTTAACATTGGATATTTCTTTTCTTCTGCACAGTTAGAGATGAAAGGAAGTTAAAGAAACACTACAATGGAATTTGATACATGATTCAAATTTCATTTTACTATAAAGAACATTATTTCTACAATCGCAGAAACTGAATAAGATTTACAGATTAGATACCAGTAGTGCCTCATTTTTAATATTTCTGATTTTGGTAATTGAACTCTAGTGATATAGGGGAATACGTTTGTTTTTAGGAAAAAACAGGGTAACAGGGCATCATACTTGCTACTTAATCTCCAATGATTTAAAAATATGAGAAAAAAACAGTGAGAGATACTATAAAGGACATATGATAAAGTGTTACCGGTGGGAGATTCTGAGTGTATAATCCTTGTCTGATTCTTATAACTTTCTGTAAATTTAAAATTAAGCTAAAATGCAAGCACTTTCAAAAAGTAAAACTCAAATGCTATATGCTTTAAATTAACCAATGACATTTGAATTTCCATAGGAAAACTTTGTTCTATAAGACTAGAAACAGAAGGTGTATTTAATAGACACATAGAAAAAGAAAGAGTCATAGTTAGTTGAATCACTTTGGGACCTTGCAATTTTTTGACCACACCATATGCTATCCGTGTGCTCAGGTTGTTGTTGTTCTAGGATGTGGAAGTGGTGGATGCTGATTCCAACAACATTTGCTTTCCATTTAGAAGCATTTTGATCTGAGAGACATACCAATGGGCTGGCTATTCATTGGATAGATGAAAATGAGTTATAAAAAGATAATGTTTGAGAAGTTGTCAAGACCAGTTTTTGCTAGTATGCTTCTAAAATGAAATATGGAAGTTGCTTTTGAATAGGGACTTCTTTTTTTATTGTTTGGGATTCTTTGAGGGTATGAAAAATTAGGTGACACTGATTGCATTTGTTAGGTAATGTCCCCTCTTATAACTGTGCCCCACCCCCAAGAGGTGTGCCATAAAACATGACCCCCCAGCCCCTCCCTCCTCCCTTTTCCCCTCTCCCTTCTCTCATTCCCCTGCCCCCATCATGTAGTAGATCAATGGCCTTCATAGTTGACTACATTGGATTCTTAATTCTCCATTCTTATGATGCTTTACTAAAAAGAATGTGTTCCAACTCAATCCAGGTTAATACAAAAGATGTAAAGTCTCTATCTTTTTTAATGGATGAATAAACACTTAAAAAAAATTAGGGCCAGGTACAGTGGCTCATGCCTGTAATCTTAGCACTCTGGGGGGCCAAAGTGGGTGGACTGCCTGAGCTGGGAGGTTGGAGACCAGCCTGAGCAAGAACAAGATCCTGCTTCTAAAACTAGCTGGTTTGTGACAGGTGCCTGTAGTCCCAGCTACTTGGGTAGCTGAGGCAAGAGACTCACTTGAGCCCAAGAGCATGAGGTTGCTGTGAGCTATGAGGATATGGCCCTCTACTAAGGGTGACAAAGTGAAATTCTGTCTCAAAAAAAAAAAAAAAACAAAAACAAAAACAAAAACCCATTTTATTGGAAAATTAATTTCTGCAAAAATATTTTTCTGTTAAATTATGCCTTAATTGAGTATGTGGCATTATTTTACATTTTAATGAAAATTTATATGCATTCCCTTTAAGTATATATGTTACTGAGAAAAAAGGAAACTTGATTTTTTTTTTATGGGAAACAATAAGTGAAATGTCCATTCATATTCCATGTGCTAATTACTTATATTTACTAAATGCTTCTAGAATCTTGACTACAAGGAAAAAATACTCCAAAATAAATAACTCACTGAAAAATCTTTAAAGTGATTACTTTAAAAGTGTCTTACTTTGTTATCTCATTAGAATAATTTGAAAACTGAAAGTGTTAGAGCCTTTCAGGTTGAAAAGAATTATACCTTGCTTTTATTGCTTTTAACTAAAGAAATTTTGCAGGACAGTATATCATATCGATACAATGCAGGGTTAAATTGTAAATTCATGTAAATATTTGCGTGAGGATCCTTTATATGCTAGAATTGTATAAGCCTGTGTTTATTCCTTGACAAACAATGTTAAGAACTTTTCAAGCTGGCTGTGTCCCTTTGCTTTCCTGTGGCTCAGCGAATTAAGAGATAGGCTTTTTGGGGAATTAACTGAATTGATTTCAGTTCTAATTTAAAATTGTCTATTAGACAGCTCTCCTGTGTACTAGCGTTTCTGTCAAATTCTAAGTTCTGATTTTCATTTGACCAAATGCCATCAGCATAATTGTGGTTTCAACAGATAAGATATGAGAAAGAGGAGGTTGGGGATGACGATCCTGAGTTGTGTTGATTAATTCGTTTGATATTTCTGCATAGAAATTCAAATATGGAGATGAATATGTCTATTTTCAATGGAGGAGAGACATCAAGGCTAGAGATAGAGATTCCGTGTCTACCTGTTCATTCATTGAGTAAATACATTTACTTTTATTTATTGTTTCTTATGTGCCAAAACATCTCTGTATGTTATAACTATGAAAGCTGACACATAAAGCCAATGAGTACAAGAAATTTCCAAAGAAACAACAATGTTGGAAGAAAGAGAAGGAGAGTAGGACCAAGGACTAATGTCTGTAATGTAACTACAGTTTCCTGCCTCAGAATAACCTTTTGGTCAATATTAAACCCCATATAGGACAGTTCCCAGAAGATTTTAACACCAAATAAAGGATGTCTTTCCAAAAGGAACATATTAGTTTACATTCCCACCAGCAGTGTAGGAGTGTTCCCTTTACTCCACATCCACACCAGCATCTCTGGTTTTGGGATTTTGTGATATGGGCTAATCTTACTGGAGTTAGGTGATATCTCAAAGTAGTTTTGATTTGCATTTCTCTGATGATCGACCAAAAATCACATTACAGCAAAGATATTTGTATCAGAATGTTTATTGCAGCCCAATTCATAATTGCTAGGTCATGGAAGAAGCCCAAGTGCCCATTGATCCATGAATGGATCAACAAACTGTGGTATATGTACACCATGGAATACTATGCAGCCATAAAGAGGATGGAGACTTTACGTCCTTCATGTTCACATTGATGGAGCTGGAAAATGTTCTTAGCAAAGTATCACAAGAATGGAAGAAAAAGTATCCAATGTATACACCCCTATTATGACACTAATTTATACCTTTTATATGAAAGCTATAACCTAATAACAGCCTAAGAATATGAGGAGGGGGGAGGGTTAGGGGACAGGGGAATGGGTGGAGGGAGGGGGATTGGAGGGATCACTTCTGAGGTTTATCTTCCAAGGGTACAAGTGAATCTTTCTAAGAGCAGAATGTGAACGTTTTAAAACAATAACTAAGAAAATGACATGAAGGCTATGTTAACCAGTTTGATGGAAGTGTTTCGGATTGTGTGTGAAAACCCAAAACTGTACCCCAGAAGTGCATTAATGTACATAGTTACCTTTCAAGAAAAGAAAAAGAAGACTTCCGCAGGCTGATATCTTCAAGTGTTTTTCCCATGCTTTCCCTTAGGATTTTTATTGTTTTGTGCCTTAGATTTAGGTCTTTTATCCATCTTGAATAAATTTTTGTGAGTGGAGAAAGATGCAGGTCCAGTTTCAGTCTTTTCCATGTGGATACCCAGTTCTCTCAGCATCATTTGTTTAATAGGGATTCTTCCCCTCAGTGTATGTTCCAGTTTGGTTTATCAAAGATTAGGTGGCTATAAGGTATTAGTTTTGTCTCCTGGTTTTCTATGTGGTTCCAGATGTCTATGTCTCTATTTTTGTTCCAATACCATGCTGTTTTGATCATTGTGGTGTTGTAGTACAGACTAAAGTCTGGCAAGCTGCTGCCCCAGCCTTGTTTTTATTACTAAGAATTGCCTTAGCTAAAAGTTTTTTTTTTATTTCTATACAAAATGAAGAATTACTTTTTCTAGGTCTTAAATGTAGGATGTTGGTTTTTTATTAGGGATGGCATTGAATCTGTAGATTGCTTTGGGCAGTATAAACATTTTAAAAATATTGATTCTTCCCAGCCATTAGCATGGTGTGTTCTTCCATTTGTTAATATGTTCTTCTATTTCTTTTCTTAGGGCTTCATAATTTTCTTTGTAAAGGTCCTTCACATCTTTTGTTAGGTATATGCCTAGGTATTTCATTTTCTTTGAAGCTACTATGAAGGGGATTGTGTCCTTGATTAGTTTTTCATCTTGTTTGTTACTGACATATACAAAGACTACTGATTTGTGGAACTAATATTATATCCTGTGACATTACTGTATTTTTTAATGACTTCCAGGAGTCTTGTGGTTGAGTCTTTGGGGTTCTCTAAGTATAAGATCACAACATCAGCAAAGACAGAGAGTTTGACCTCCTCTGCTCCCATTTGAATGTTCTTTGTTTCCTTCTCTTGCCTTGTTGTACTGGCTAGAACTTCAGCACTATGTTGAATAGTAGTGGCAATAGAGGACAACCTTATGTGATTCTAGTTCTGAGTGGAAAAGCTTTCAGTTTTACTCCATTCAGTAAAGTGTTAGCTGTGCGTTTGTCATAGATGCCTTTGACCAGTGTAAGAAATATGCCACCTATGCCTATACTCTTCAGTGCTCTAATTAGAAAAGGATGCTGGATTTTATTGAATGCTTTTTCTGTATCTATTGAGAGAATCATATGGTCTTTGCTTTTGCTACTGTTGATATGGTGGATTACATTTATGGACTTGCATATGTTAAACAAGCTTTGCATTCCTGAGATGAAACCCACTTGATCATGATCTACAACTTTTTAAATGATAAGCTGTAACCTACTATTTAGGATTTTATTGAGAATTTTTGCATCTATATTCATTAGTGAAATTTGTCTGAAGTTCTCCATTTTAGTTGGATCTTTTCCTGGTTTTGATATGAGGATGATGTTTGCTTTGTAAAACGTGTTGGGGAAGATTCCTTCCTCCTTAATTTTTTGGGAGAATTTCTGAAGTATCAGAATAAGGTCTTTTTTTTATTAAAAGATAGATAGCTGTGGTACATTAATGCAATCATGGGGTACAGCGTGGTGTTTTCATATACAGTTTGAAATATTTTCATCAAATTGGTTAACAACCTTTGTGTCATTTTCTTTGTTACTGTGTTAAGACATTTATATTCTACTCTTAGAAAGATTCAAGGGGGGTGGAGCCAAGATGGCGAACTGCAGCCAGCTTTTTACAGAAGCTCCCGTCCAGAAGGAGGCTAAAAGGACAGAAGCTTACCAAATTAGCTGATGGCTTGGAGCAGAGACAAGAGAGAAGATTGAAGAGTGCACTTCAACCTTCCTGAGGTGAGCTGCGACCCCAAAAATACAACCAAAAGGTACAGAATCCACCACCAAGCGGACGGGAGTCCCCTCCCCCACAACAAGGGCT
>CAUYTI010152053.1:0-32850 GCA_963575145.1 Galago senegalensis | reverse complement strand
CCGCCTCCCAAGTAGCTGGGACCACAGGCGCCCGCCACAACGCCCGGCTATTTTTTGGTTGCAGCTGTCATTGTTGTTTGGCGGGTCCGGGCTGGAGATTCGAACCCGCCACCTTAGGTGTACGTGGCTGGCGCCTTAGCCCGTTGAGCTATAGGCGCCGAGCAGCCTTCTTGCTTCTTAAAACAAAATGAAACTTTTAATGTTAAATTGATCAAAAACCCAAATTTTGGTTACACCTGCATCAGTAGCAGAATCTTCAAAGAAAAACACAGTTACTTCGGCTGTGTTCATTTCATCATCACTGTCAACACCGACATCATCGTCGTCCTCAGCGTTGAATGCCCACCATGGACCACATGGCATAACCCTCTTCCTGCTCTTAAAGAGTATGCACTATATATTTATGAAATTATGAATTGGTTCTTCATAGTAATATGTCCACCTAAAAAGCACGTCACTAAGGAAGAAAGATACTGGAGCAGCAATTGTCACAAACTATCAAACTAAAATTCTTCTCCGAAGATGACAAAGGAAAACAAACACTTACCACCCGTTTTTCAGATTTCTTTAACAAATCGATCTTACAAAGTCGCAAAGCCCAGTATTGTTTCATTAATGCAGGGGTGGGAAAACGGAGAACTGTTTTTAGGGACTGTGCAGAATAAGGCTTCTGCAGTTAGTTGAGAAAAGGGAACAGACTCACTCCTGTATGTTCTAAAATAAGAAAAGGCCTACAGGACTTGCGCCTTGTAGGGTTAGTAGTTTGGGCACAGTCTGTGCCCTTTGCCTTGGGCGCCACACATATGCCTCCAACACCGGTTTACTCCAAGCCCCTCCTCCTGTTTCACCCATTTCCTCTCAGCCTTTCCCCTCCCATCACTCACCTAGTCAGGGGCCCTTCATAATCTCCCCATACTATTTCACTTGCTTTGACCTTCTGGGACTTACCTGTGGTGTCAGGGAGCTGCCCTGATCTCACTTAGTTTCCTGCATATTCATTGTATACTTTCAACTAGACCCGAAGTGCCTCAGCAGCTTGGGACGGCCTTCACTCCTGCACCAGCCGTTCTCCTGCTCACAGGCATGGTGTATGCCACAGGCCCTGAACAGACGCTAGCAGGTGAAATAAAACGTGAGAGTATGGGGAAAGGTATTCTGGTAACACTGACTGTGAGACGTGTCAGGTTCCAGCAGCACAGAAAAAGCTTGCTGGACCATCGAGAAGGCAGCTGTGCAATGCCAGTGTCACAGGCCAAGGAAGTTCCAGTGGCAGTGGGGTTTCAGGCAGTGCAAGGTCCTCCAACCACATTCACTTTATTGAGACTAGTCCATTCACAGCAGACCCTCAGCAAAGACTGATGGTTCTGGAAGGAGGCTGACAAGTGGTAAGTGAAGTGTCAGGGTCTCAGTCAAGATGAGGACGGAGTTTCAGAGCAGCTGAAGGGGAACGCACAAAGCACACTGGGCCAGTGTTCCAGCCCTGATAGGGTAGAAACTGCATCTTACTCATTTTTCTGCACCAGTGCTCTCCCATTTACAGTAGGTTTTTAGTTAATTCTTGCCCCTCAGGGGTCCTCAAACTTTTTAAACAGGGGGCCAGTTAACTGTCCCTCAGATGGTTGGAGGGCTGGACTGCAGGCCCCAGGACGAGTTGGCTGCTAAGCAGGACAGGCAGTGGCAAAAAAACCCCGGCAGGCCAGATAAATGTCCTAGGTGGGCTGCATGTGGCCCACAGGCCATAGTTTGAGGACGCCTGCCTGGTAACCTATCCGTCATAACAAGGCTATTTCAGACTCCACCTGCTTGCCAGAGGAGGTTCCTGATTCCTCTTGCTTTGAGGGACTGGTAGGCTTGCTTAGCATGAGGAAGGTGGCAGCTGGGACTGGGATGCAAAGGCCACCTGTCTCCACTCAGGTTCTGTGTTTGCCCTTAGAAACAAAGAATGATTCCCCAGCTCTGTATGCAATCCAGTGTTAACCCAGAAAATGCTGGGTGAGTTCTACCAGGTGTTTTAGATAAAAGTAATATTTAATGAACTTGAAATGTAAAAGGTAGCAATTGGTTGATCTTATTTTCTTTAAAAGGGAAATAATTGCTAATGCATACATAGAATTAAATACTATGAACAATTTAAAATCATCCGAGCAAAGTTTATACTGACATAAAACACTGCTTATAACATAGTAGGCAAAAACCAAAGGCAATACAAAAACTGTGTTAACAACATGCTTAGCAAAAAAAAGACCATAAGAAATCATCCTAAAATAGTAACAGTGATTAGGTCTGGAGGCGGGGATAATAGTAAAGTAGTTTTTAAAACGTTTTACTTTTCTGTTCAGTGCATTAATTCTTTCTAAAGCAATTCTTAAAAATAAAATATTACAAAACTGAATATAAGCAAAAATTAACCAGAAAGACCTTACAGTCAACCAGGTTAGAAGTAACACTGTTCCAAACGTCAGCTACAAGCAGGGCATGTGTTTCATCTAAATAAAAACTGTAACCCAGGAAGACTAGTCCCGGGGTCTGCCCACTGTGGGTGTCATTAATATTAATGAAATGTTCTTACAGTCTCTTCCCAGGAATGTGGATGTTACTGATTGCTTGTGTTTAAAATCAACATCAGCGAAAATGCTCTAAACTTCTTAGCTGCCATTTTATGTAATTGTGTTAAAATTGCATTTTAACAATGAACATTAATAGCTTTAGAAGCTTCAGATTAATAAAGGCACCCAGTGCATCCACAGAGAGAAAGTCTGAGGTATGCATTCTTTTTGTTTATCTAATGTTTTATTTTTTCAGCTGTTGGGATTGGGGATTGGGGAAAAGTAAAGAAATACAGGATGCACCTACTCCCTTTTAAAAGTAATAGTATCATTCTGAATTTTACAAGATTGAATTGGTAGCTCCTGCAGGGAAGAAATTTCACTGAGCTCTAATTCTTTCAGTGGGTCCACACATCTGATCTTATTTCTCCCATGCCACATTCCTGTTTGTCTCCTCACTTGTCTTCTCTGGCCAGATGACGGCTCTGCCGGTACCCACTCCAAATTCTAAATTTCACCTCATCATTTCTTACCTTGCTGACCACAATCAAACAAGAGAGAAGGAAGCTAAAATGTTTTTGGCAGATGTTTTAGATAAAACACCTAACTGATGTTACAATAAAACGCTTCAGGAAGGAAGACAATTTGCTAAACAAGAATTGCATCAGGGTTCTCTTTGCTGCTGCTTTTGTAAAAGTTGATTATTTAATAACTTTAGGATGTGTCTGCCTCAAACGCAAAGATCATAATATGAAAATGTGAATAGAACTTCCATGCCCCTTGCTCAAAAACATAAATCCATGAAATTTGTTTATTATTATGTAAAGTGAAACACATTTTTATTTATTCCTGGATGGTAATGGTTTTAATTAAGAAGAACTATCTAATTAATAACAACATTCTATAGTACCTCTGACCTCTGTTCATACCATTCACTTTTTTTTCCTTTAAAAATAAGTTTTATTTTAACATTTAAAATCTGTTCATTGTAAAAATGTTTGAAACTACAGGATAAAAACAATGCTGTTTATTTTTTATCAGTACTATCTTTATATTGTTTCTGCTTTGTTTTGGAGTACTAGACTATTACAGCAGAATAAGCTTGTGTTATTCAATTACTATAATAGAAAAAGACCTCAGTTTTAATCCTAACCTGCCACTTCTTAGCTGTGATTATTAACAAATTTCTTAACTTCCCTAAAACTCTTTTCTTTAACTCAAAACGAGGATAGTCAGACCTGCTGCCACAATTGGTTTGGGAGATTTGAAATAATGTATCCTGAGCACATAGTAGGCATTCAGTTAATGATAACTATAATAATAATTATTGTAAAATATATTCAATTAACAACAACTATTATTATTATTGTTTTCTATCTTCTAAGTTTAATAATCTGATTGAACTTATAGCACTTTTTAGTGCTTAGAAATTTCAATCCTGCTTCTAATGGATGGATATATATGGTCTGTGGAGCTGAGAAATGCCACTTACCAGCTTCTCAGATAAGTATACATATTCTTTTCAATGTCTTGATAAAAGATGTGCCATGTCTGCTCTGTTCATTAATGTGAAAGAGCCACATTCAACTGAAAATTACCCAAGTAGGGTGGTCCCCATCTCATATACTTTGAAACCCCACACAGCCAGACTGCTCAGTACTTACCCACCACTTCTGACATTGGCCTACAGAGTTAATAGCACACATCAAACATCACTCATTGATTCTTCTCTTTCTGTCAATGAAAAAATCCATGGATATTGTGCTTCTGTTTGACACCATTTAGAGGTGGGCCCTTGACATTCGGGAGAATTCAAACTGGAAAAGGCTGCCTCCACTCATTGAAAGCATTTCTTGTGCTGTGGCTGCATCTGCATTGATGGGAGAGCTGCTAGGTCAGTGACTTTCAACCAGTGTGCCTCGAAGTTTTTAAAGATCATTAATTTATTTTTGAAAGAAGTTCAGAACACAATCATTATATCCTTCATTGTACTCTTTTTTTTATCAACATAATTGAAGTGTGCCACGGAAGTTCCACTATAGGTTCAAGTGTGCCATGAGATATAAAAAGTTGAAAACCGCTGCTCTAGCTCCTGAGTTCTCAGTAACAGATGTACAGCAGAACAACCTGAAAACTTTCTGCAAATACTGGTGCCTGGGTCCCACTCCAGGATTTGCATGTATTTGGTCTGAAGTTTGGCTCAGCTCTAGCTCATGTCACCCAAGCTTCTGACTTCTGAATGGCCATTGAAAACCACTTGGACTTTAGAGTTGTCATGCACTCCGTGCATTGGCTCTTTTCTTTTCTGTGCACTTTTTTCTATTTTTCATCATCACTTCTAACATAGTTTCTCATCTAGCTTCTCTTTCTCTACTATTTTTCTTTCTTCATTTTCCAAGTTTGACCTGTACAAGGAATTTCAGTTGAGAATTTCACTGGAGATTGTTGTCTAGTGAATTTAGATTTCTTAAGTCCCTGCCCTGTGCCCTGCACGGTTCTAGGCTCTTTTTTTTTTTTTTTTTTTTTGAGACAGAGCCTCAAGCTGTCCCCCTGGGTAGAGTGCCGTGGCATTACAGCTCACAGCAAACTCCAACTCCTGGGCTCCAGCGAGTTTCTTGCCTCCGCCTCCCAAGTAGCTGGGACCACAGGCGCCCGGCTATTTTTTGGTTGCAGCCGTCATTGTTGTTTGGCGGGTCCAGGCTGGGGATTCGAACCCGCCACCTTAGGTGTACGTGGCTGGCGACTTAGCCGGTTGAGCTATAGGCGCCAAGCCGGATTAGGCTGTCTTGAAGGGAGGGGCCCTGAGCTGTGCTCTGTGTTTTAGTCTAAACAAGGACAGGCTGGTTCTAACCGGTTTCCTACTAGTATGGGTCTCTTGATCCAGCCTTTACACGTGGGGGTTGAATTAGGCTAGCACTTCCTCTTACAGTGTAGTTAATATTTGTTAGTCCTTACACCTGGGCTCAAGTGAGTCTCCTGCCTCTGCCTCCCAAGTAGCTGGGACCACAGGCACCCGCCCCAATGCCTGGCTATTTTTTTTGGTTGCAGTCGTCATTGTTGTTTGGCAGGCCCGGGCTGGATTAGAACCCGCCACCTTAGGTGTATGTGGCTGGCGCCTTAGCCACTTGAGCCACAGGTGCCGAACCATAAGTTTTTTCTGCTTAGCATAATTTCTACCTGAGTAAACAAACAGGAAAAAGGAATAAGTGAACCTAGGATGTTACAGTGATCAGTGATGCGTGTATCAGAGCATCTTGTTTTGGGGAAAGTGATTAATCAGATTATCCTATAACTACCTATTTTGTGATCAGTAAGGAGTATGTGGCACATCTCCTGGGTGAAGGACTCAACTACAACTTGGACTTTACCTTATTAATATGTACAGTGTGACCTAATTGTGTGTACCCTCATGTTAAATCTGAAAACAAAGCAAAACAAAACCAGAGCTTCTAATTAAAAATTTATGAAAACATAAAGAAAAGAAATAAAGTAGCTTGTTAACCATATAAGTAAGTCATCTTTTGCTAGGATTGCTGGATTTACAAACAACCTCTAAACCTCAGTAGTTTACAGCAATTAAGGATTATTTCGTGCTCATGTGACCTTTTAGAGGCTCTGGGCGCCTGTGGCTCTCCTGTCTTCCTGATTTCAGGACGATTGGAAGGAGCAGCTCCTCTCTGGGACATTGCTATTATTGGGGCAGAGGGAAAATAATGATGATGCCTCTGGGTGTCTCTTGAAGCTTCTGTTCAGAAATGGCATGTTATTTCCACTCACAAGTCATTGGTCAAAGGAAACCACTTGGCCAAGCCCAAAGTTAAGGGCATCATTTAATATGTTCTCTCTTTTTGTGTTAATATGATTGCTATGTTTTGTAGTCCATGACATAAAGCTTATAGAATCTTTAAATTTTGGTATAAGAACTGCTAAGCCTGGGGTCGATGTTATAAAAAGGGGCATTTTGTTTGTATAAGTCACATCTTTGAGGAAACGTGTGCATATATCTTAAGTAGGATATTGAGAATTTAGTAGTTTTGAAGTGAGCCATACCCAATTCTCTGGATAGTAAGTTTTCTCTTGAGGACAGAAACACAAAAAAGACTGAAGTTAGATAACCCTGTGGGGGTATCTATGTGTGGGAGATAGCAGAGGGACAGATAATCAAATATGTCTTTAAAAATATAAGAGATAATGGTAGGTGGTGTGAAGAAATAAAGTGAGTGGATAGAAAATGCTGAGAGACTTTTGAGGAGACACCTGCAGGAAGTGAAGGAGTGTGCCTTGAGATCTTGGCCCTGAGTGTCCCTGGCGGGGGGAGCAGCTGAGGTCCTGAGGTAGAAGTAGGCTAGGTGTATTTCAGGGTTAGTAGCAGGGCCAGTGTGGCTGGACTGAGCAGTCATTGAGGCTAACAAAAGTGAGGAACGAGAGCAGAAAGGTCCAAGAGGCCAGATCACATAGGACCATTTAGCTCAGAGTGAGGACTGGCTTCGCCCTGATTGAGATGGGAGCCACTGAGGGACGTGACTAAAGAGCAACATGACCTGATTTAAGTGTGAAATGGCTCATTCTCATTGCTGTTTGGAGGCTAGATTGTAGAGGAGGAAAAGGGGAGGTGGAGAAGGAAGATCAGCACATTGGAGTTTATTACACTTTTCTTTCTTTCTTTTTTTTGAAGAAGGGTCTGGCTCTTTCTCCTGGGCTAGAGTTCAGTGGTGTCATCATAGCTCACTGCACTTTCAAACTCATGCGCTCAAGTGCTCCTCCTGTCTTAGTCTTCCCAAGTAGCTAGTGATACTGGACTTTCCTCTTGTCTCCTGGCTGGCTTGCCAAATCTGATACCGGACTTTCAGGTTCTTGGTCTCCGTGATTTGAAGAATAAATACGCAGACCACAGATCAGTGGCAAGACAGAATTTATTTACAGAAAAGAATACAAAAACACTAAAGTTTCTCGTAGGGAGAGAAAACTCTAGTTGGGAGAGAAAAGCTCCCTCTGTTTTTCTCTCCTCTGTCTCTCTCCGTTTAGCAGTATGTATAGGTGCATGGGTTCCTTCTATATGAGTCCAGGAATGAATGGACACAACAGTCGCTTCCTGTGGGGCAAGGTGAATGAATGTACTAATGAATGGACACAGTTCCTTCCTCTGGGGCAAGGTGAATGAATGTGCTAAGGAATGGACACAGTCATCACAGAACTGAGGCCTAGGAAACTTACACGAAATTGACCTAGGCATAGGAAATGGGGGTTCTGTACTCAGTCTTAAGTGTAAAGGGGAAGGAGACACCAGGGTGCTGGTGTCTCCCCAGCAGTTGTCTGGTCCCTTTGGCTGCTGGAGCCTCCGGTGGGGGAGGGAGGCTCCCTCCCTTGCCTATGTTCCAGCCCGCTGGTTCCTCTGCCGCTGCCACTGCACCAACACCACCAAGGCGTAGGCGGTGGGTCCTCCAGCCCGGCTCGGAGCTGGCTGGGGCGCCCCCTGTCCTCTATCATCGTCATAGCTCGCTGCACTTTCAAACTCTTGGGCTCAAGTGCCCCTCCTGTCCTAGTGTTCCCAAGTAGCTAGGACTGCAGGAATGTGCCACCAAGTCTGGCTAATTTTTCTAGTTTTTGTAGAGAGAGGGTTCTTGCTATGTTGCTCAGGCAGGTCTTGAACTGGCTTTAAGCAGGCCTTCTGCTTTGGCTTCCGAAAGTGTTAGGATTGCAGGTGTGAGCCACACCTTGCTGGAGTTTGTTATACTATTAATTCTTCTTGTGCAACACTTCATAATTACCTATTAAAAGAAAAAAAGAAGTGTAATCAGAGACCAATCAGAGGTTATTGCCTCTGGCAAGGGTGAACTTTCTGATTCTGCGTGATTTGAGTTTCTTTAAAAGGTTATTTAAAAGGTAGCCAGTCCCTCCAATAAAGAAATATACTATTGCCCTTCTCATCCTGTATACACTTCTTGGATTACTAAGTACAAAGCACCATTTTATTTTGGTAATAAAAGTAGTTTATAGAAAAAAATAGTTTATAGATATGTCATTGACAGTAGATATAACTTAGTGGTGACAGATCCTTGGATTCAATATATGTGAACATGAATATGTGTGTTATTATAGACACTATTCAGGTGTAAAACATAACATTATTACTCTTAGTGGGTGAGCAGGAAGTTACAAATTGCTGTCTAACTTTTTCACACTAATCTACAGCAAGAGAAGAATTGTTTGCAGTAAATTGAAGCATAGAAGTGAGGTCACACTCTGAAGTCCTTCAGAGATAGGTGTTGAAGCATAGAAGTGAGGTCACACTCTGAAGTCCTTCAGAGATAGGTGGTGAATAACAGGGAAATGCCCTGCAGGGGGGATTTAGCATAGCTGGTACAGCATAAAGGCCATTTCAGGAACATTACCCAGCAGCAGTCTGCTGAATGCCTGGAGAGGTTAAGAAGGGAGGCAAAAGACCGCCTGGGCAGTGACTGTAGAAATTTAGGAAGGAAATGATAGGATAGAAAAGAAACTGAGACAGACAATTCTCCAAAAGAATCGGCAACTCCTCATTGCAAAACTGTCTGCCTGCTGAGCTGAGATCACCCAGCACAGTGCTTGATACAGAGTGGAGCCCAGTAAATATTTGAAGGCGCCTAATGAAATTGATGACCTGTTAGCACGTTCTGTTCACAGATGGAAGAAGTTAGAGAATGTACGGAGAAGTCTCGCTCAGAAGGGAAGTGTCAAAAGGGAGGGCCCTTAGAGCAAGATGAGGCTTGGTTTGATTTGCATTTTTTTAGTACAAAGTAAAATCAGGAGACTGAAAGCTTATTTCTTGCTACAGTCTTTGGAGTCAATAGTCAGATAAGGCTGGGGTAAAGGACAGAGAGAAAGAACAGGAAACCTAGGATAAAGTCCTATGCAGCAAATAGGATTATTAAAGACAAACCCAGATTTCTCAATCTGATCTGTGTAACAAAATGCTGAAAAACAATGTAACCTTTATTTCTCTGTCAACATTTCAGAAAAGGAATTTATAATTTTATATCACATATAACAAAGAATTAAAATCTTCTTATAAATAAAGGACACTTACAAATCTATAAGAAATACAGATATCCCAAATAAAATATGAACTAAACAGGGTAAAGAGTAAGATTTTAAATGGGCCAATAAGCCCATGAAAATAATTGTAATTTTACTAGTGTTCAAAGAAATGGGAATTGAAATAAGCAACTACCATTTATAATTGTTTAATTGTCAAATTGGAAAGAATGCTAATAGCCAGTGTTGTGAGGATGTAGGAAAATGAGCATTCTCACAAACGTGGTCCTGTTTTCAGACTGGCTGTGCCTGTTAACTTTGTAATTT
The DNA here is from genome assembly GCA_963575145.1 of Galago senegalensis. NCBI lineage: Eukaryota > Metazoa > Chordata > Mammalia > Primates > Galagidae > Galago > Galago senegalensis. Next base: position 22,963 of record CAUYTI010152053.1, on the reverse strand, counting down.
TTACTTAGGTATTTATTTACCTACTTATAGAATTCTTTTTATTGTCTCTTAAGTGTGTTTTAGAATTCTCTGGAACCTCATATTCTCAGTACAGCAAGTATTTAATAAAATACTGGGAATGAGTGTTTAGGAAAAAACTTCTGTAGTCTTTAACAGACTAATCACTGATTTTATTTAAAATGATAGAAATAAGGGAAAGACTTGGTGTCTTGACAGAAAGAACCCTTCAGAGTTATGAACTTTTCATTGGGTTTTTATTATGAAGAAATGTTGAATTGTAGCAAATGCTTTTCTGTGTCTATTGAGATGATCCTATGGTTTTTTTCCCTTCATTTTGTGGATTTGATGTATTATATTTATAAAATTGGATGTGTTGAACCATCTGTGTATCCCTGGGTGAATTTCACTTGATCATATTAAACAGGCTTGCTGTGTAGTTAGACTTGGTTTGCTAGTATTTTGTGCCTAAGTTCATCAGAGACATTGGCCTGCAATTTTTTTTTTTTATTGTGTCTTTCTTAGGCTGATTTTAGTATTAAAGTTATACTGGTCCAATAGAATAAGTTTGGAAAATTCTCTCCCCTTCAGATTTTTAGAGCAGTTTGAGAAGAATTGGGGTTTATGTTTCTTAAAAGGTTGGGTAGAATTTAGCAGTGAACTTACCTGGTTCTGGGCTTTTCTTTGTTTGGAGACTTTATGTTACTAATTCAAGTATGTTTCTTATTATTGATCTGTAAAGTTTTTTGTTTCTTCCTGGTTTAATCTTGGTAGGTTGTGTGTGTCAGGAATTTATCCATTTCCTGTAGGTTTTCTAATTTTTGGTGTGCAGGTGTTCAAAATAGTTTTAAATGAGCCTTTATATTTTGGTATCAGTTGTAATATCTCCTTTCTCATTTCTAATTTTATTTAGTTTTATCTTTTCCCTTTTTTCCTAAGTCTAGCTAATGGAGTATCAGTTTTATCTCTTCAGAACACCATCATTTTGTTTTGTACTTTTTTTAAAGTTTCAATTTTGTTTATATCTGCTCTAATCTTTATTATTTCTTTACTTCTACATGTTTTGGATTTTGTTTGTTCTTATTTTTCTAGTTCCTTAAGATGCATTATTAGGTTATTTGAAATCTTTCTACTTTTTTCTTTTTCTTTTTTTGTTTGAAACAGAATCTCACTTTGTCACCCTTGGTAGAGTGCCATGGTATCATAGCTCACAGCAACCACAAACTCTTGGGCTTAAGTGATTCTCTTGCCTCAGCCTCCCAAGTAGCTGGGACGACAGGCGCCTGCCACAGTGCCTGGCTATTTTTTGGTTGGAGTTGTCATTGTTTGGCAGGCCTGGGCTGGATTTGAACTCATGAACTCCAGTATATGTGTCTGGCACCCTAGCTGGTGAGTTACAGGTGCCAAGCCATGCTGTAACTTGCATAAGGAAAGACTTGTTCTTGTATATGTGGCCTGTAATGTGGGTTGGGTTGTATATTTTTGGCTTAGGTTCTGGCTGGGCACAGAAGTGTAATTCCCATGTGATTTCTTTGACTGTGATTAACATCTATAGTGTCTTTCTGTGCCTTAGTGGCCTCAATGTTGGTATAGAGTGGCACAGTTTTACTGGGGATGGGGATCACTGGGTGGGTTAGTCCTTAGACCCTGGTGGGTGGGCGTCATGTGCAGTAGCTCCTCACTAGAGGTTATGGGGTCACTGGGCTGGTCCAGGGCTATGTTCATGGTATGTGGTAACTGTGCCCCTAGAGGGAGGGGGTTGCTGGTGGTATCATGTGTCTTGGTCCCTGTGGGGCATGTGTAGCACATGTTTGCTCTGGAGTGAACCTCAGAGCCTCTGGTGGTAGGTGCCAGGAGGGCTGATCTTTGGTCCCTGAGCAGTGCAGATGTCAGCTGGTTCAGATCGGGGGTGGGCCTCCCTGTTGTGCTTGGCTGTTTCTTTTTTGGAGTGTAGGGCACTGAGTGGGCTCAGGTCCTGGGGTCATGGTTCTGCTGCTGGGACTAGCTGGAGTCTTGGTGGTACACCCTTTCTGTGTAGTCATGATGAGATGAGGTGGGGCCCCAGGGATGAGGAGATGCAGGAGCTGTTGGCCAGGGCAGGATGTGCTCCATCAGTGACTGCGTTCTCAAATAGTGTGGAGCTGCTGCAGGTTGGGCCCTGGGGCCTGGAAAGGACTCAGTGTGCTCCTTCTGTTCAGCACTTCAGCTGTGTGAACTACAGGCAGCTAAGGTACCGGCTCAGGGCCTGTGATCATTGTGGGGCTCTTTTGTAGTTAGGATTGCAGGCATTTGTGATGGTAATGGGACTGTTGGGGATGTTCCTCTTACCTTCTCCCCACAATGGGGAGCCCCTTCTCAGCTTTGAGCTGATTCCAGCTGGGTGCTCTGCTTTCCCCTCTTAACGTGTCTGTGCCTAAGAGGCTTTTGTTCCTTCCTTGCTGAATTCCCGTATTCTCCCTTAGACACTACTCAAAGCGTAGTTATTTGCTGTCCAGGAGCTGAGTGTTCAGCCGTCTTGGTGATATCTATCCAGTCCTTTTCTGTTTAAGGTTTTAATCCCAGGGATTTAGCTCTGGTGAGAGTGAGATGACTGATGGGTCAGTGTTAATTTAGTGCTCTCTAGTGTGGAGAATTGTAGATCAGTCTGTTCTGATACTGTTTAACTGCACATCAGTCATCCAGCTTCCTAGGCTTACCTGTTTGGTTGCACTTTGTGTAGCTTCCACTTGGGGGTAGTGTTTCATCAAATAAGTCTTCACGTAAGTAGTATGTTTTCCAGTTTACTTTTCAACTTTCCTTGTACTTTAAAAGGATCTTAAAATCTTGATACTTTTAAACTGCTTATTTCTGGTCATTTAAATAATTGCATGAAAATGAATGAAAGATAGAAATTCAAGTCTTATCACTTTTGTCACCTTGTGGACATTATAAGCCTCTTTCCATTATTTTGTGTCTTTGAAGCAATTTTTATTTGCAGTAAGAATGATAATATTTTATCAGAAAAATTATAAAAATTATATTCCAGTTTATATTTTAGAAACTAATTTCCTCTTAAAAAGTTAAGTGAAAACAGGGTCGGTGCCTGTAAGCTCACTAGCTAGGGTGCCAGCCACATACACCAGAGCTGATGGGTTGGAATCCAGCCTGGGCCTGCCAAACAACAATGACAACTCCAACCAAAAAATGGTCAGGCATTGTGGCATGCACCTGTGGTCATAACTACTTGGGAGGCTGAGGCACGAGAACCACTTAAGCCCAAGAGTTTGAGGTTGCTATGAGCTGTGATGCCATGGCACTCTACCCTGGGCAACATAGTGAGACTTTGTCTCAAAAAAAAAAAAAAGAAAAAAGTTAAGTAAAAACATATTTGCCCTAGCTGATTTTAAGTGAGGCTAGACTTTGGTTTTTTCTCCGTGTCATCCTATTACCTATTTAACTATCAGATCTCCCTTCCAACACCTCAATTTTAAAAAAAGCTATTTTTTTTTTTTTTGAAACAGAGTCTTCATTTTGTCACCCTCAGTAGAGTCCTGTGGTGTTATTGCTCACAGCAATCTCAAACTCTTGGGCTCAAGCAATCCTCTTGCCTCAGCCTCCCAAGTAGCTGGACTATAGGCACTTGCCACAATGCCTGGCTATTTTTAGAGACAAGGTCTCGTTGTGGCTCAGGCTGATCTCCTACCTGTGAGCTCAGGCAATCCACCTGCCTTGGCCTCCCAGAATGCTAGGATTACTGGTATGAGCCACAGTGCCTGGCCTAAAAGAGCCATTCTTTAGAAAAGAAATCTTGTTTTTAAAAAATTATTTATTAATTGATTTTTAATATTAAAGTTTAGCATGTACTATAGTATCATTGATTAATTAGAAATTTTTTTATTTTAAGCATTGGTGTATATGCAATATCCCTATAGAAAAGATCATTTCATGACACAAATTCTTTGTCTTAAGTTTTTTTCTTAAATTGTTTTTACATGTTACCTAGCATTGATCTCTAACAGTTTTTCATTAGTTTTGCATGTTACTTTATAAATTTTACCTTATACTATTGTATACATTAACTTTGCTCTTTGTCCATATTACTTAGTTTTGTTGGCCTTTGATACATGTATATGTTTTATCCCAATATCTGTGTCACTGTGATCATCATATAGATAACTTTCAATGAATTATAAAGTTTTTGAGGATAAGCACCATTCTTAAACATTTGTGTGTCCTGTAGATTTTCTTGAAAACATAAATGTTCAATCCATGTTTGTATTATATAATTGGATAGTGGTAAGTATGGTCAGTTGATAAACATATAAAGGTGGAGTCATGGTGTAAATTAATGACTAGACACACATTAATTTTGCATATAATTTTTGACCTCTCTTAATAAATGGTTTTTACATCATTCATAGACCATGACACAGTATGTTTTCTGAAAATTTACAAGTGTGTTTTTGTGTTTAATATTTTAAGATCAGAGGCTCACTTTATTGCCTTATGTAGAGTGCTGTGTTGTCACAGCTCACAGCAACCTCTAACTTCCCTCCCATCTTGAATAATGCTGCAATGAATTTTGGACTAATAGCTCTTTGATATTTGAGAGACTTTTAGTTCTTTTTTCTTCCGATTTCAGTTTTTTGGATAAAGATCCAGAAGTAAGATTGTTGGATCATATAGTAGTTTTGTTTTTAATTTTTTGAGGAACTTCCAAACTGGTTTCCTATGTATTTAAGATTAAATACATTTAAGATTTTCACATTTTTTCTTAGTTTTTCACTAAATAGTAGGTTGGATCATGTTCTTTTTCTTTTTTTCCAAGAGAGGAAAAATATGGCAAAGTTAAAAAATTTTATGACACAAACTCGTGTTTAAGTGTTTTTGCTGTTTATGTCTGTAACTCAAAACCAAAGAGGTGTGTTTGAAAATACATAGGATGTGTTTAGTCACATGGGAGTGGGGGGTAGGAATTGAGCTGACTGAAGAAATACACTAGTAATTATAGTTTCATTTTCAACTTTAATTTGAAGGTCTAGAAATGAATTATTGTTTGCTTGTTTTTTCATTGCAGTGAATGATTTAGGAGGGGACTTCAAGGGAGTTGGTAAAGGCACCTTCGCTGCTGATAAGGTTGTTGAAGAAATAAGAAAGAAAGGTGGAAAAGCAGTGGCCAACTATGGTACGGTAGAACTCTACTATGTTATTTTATTTCAATTGATACTGTTGGTTACATTATTAATATTTGAGCATATAATGCAACATCCCAGTGTAATCGTGAAATTAAATTTTATCTAAGTCTGCTAGTACTCTTTGACTACTGATTTTATTTAATATGTGATAATTTTAAAATTTCTTTTTCTTTTTTTATTTTGCAGTTTTTGGCCGGGGCTGGGTTTGAACCTACCGCCTCTGGCATATGGAGCTGGCGCCCCATTCCTTTGAGCCACAGGCACTGCCCTTTTTTTTTAGATAGGGTGTTGATCTGTTTCCTAGGCTAGCATGCAGTGGTGTCACTGCAATCTCACACTCCTGGGCTCAGGTAATCCTGTCTCAGCCTCCTGAGTAGTTGGGAGTACAGGCATGTGCCACCATGCCTGGCTGGTTTTTTTCTCTTGTTTTGTAAAGGTGAGGGCTTTTCTTTTGCTTAGGCTGGTCTTGAACTCTTGGCCTCAAGCAATCTTCCCACCTTGGCCTCCCAAGGTGCTAGGATTATAGGTGTGAGCCACTGTGCCTAACCTAAACTTTTGATGTAGTTTATTTCACGTGATTCCTAACCTTTGTTCTGTTATTAAAAATTTTTATTTATCAGAACATGAAAATTAGCAAATTATTATAGATAAGGAATATGTTCTTATAAAACCTGTTTTAATTAAATGGTCTTACATATTTCTACAGAGTGATATTGAATTCTTCTTTAATTGTTTTTTTTTCCATTATAACCCAGGCTGGAGCTCAGTGGTATCACCATAGCTCATTGTAACCTCAAACTCATGGGCTCAAATAATCCCCCTACCTCAGTTTCCTGAGTAGTTGGGATTACAGGCGCATATCACGTCTAGCTACTTTTTCTCATTTTCTGTAGAGACGGAGTCTTATTCCAGGCTGGTCTCAAAGTCCTGGGCTCAAGTGAACCTCCTACCTCAGCTTCCCAAAGTGCTAGGATTACAAGTGTGAGCCACCAGGCCTAACTAAAATTGTTTTTAAGATAGTATAAGAACTAAAATGCCCCTTTTCTGTACCCAGCCTCCATATTCTATTCTGCACAGGTAGTTGCTACTATGTATAACTTTTGTATCTTAGTAATAGCTTAAGAATGGAAATTAGGAGGTGGTGCCTATGGCTCAAAGTAGGGTGCCAGTCACATATGCCAGAGGTGGTGAGTTCAAACCCAGCCTCGGCCAAAAATGGCAAAAGGAAAAAAAAAAAGAATGGAAATTAGGCATTAAATAAAGCCATGAGAAAAAGCAATAAATACAACCTTACGTTTGATGTATTGATCCTAATAGTATTTGTAAGAATCCTTGTTGAATGGATTTATTTTAAAAAACTAGTGCTAACTTCAGGTTAGATTCTTTTTCTGGGCCAGGGATAAAATTAGTTTGACTTCATTTTGAAGTTTTAGGGGAAAAGAAATAGGATATGGTTTGAGTGTTCGAGGGAATAATTAGGTATTTATTTATTTATTAGGATATAAAAATCTAAGTTTATTTAATATTAGAGAAAGGAAAGAGTGGGGGAAAGAGATGAGAACAAGAGAGAGAGCTAGTTATATATTTTAGTAGGTTTTCCCCATGTTGGAGATCTAGCAGAAATGTTTTCAACTTTTTTAACTTTGGGATTTTAAAAACCTATATTATAAAGGTAAAAATTCCAGACTCCATTCCTTAATTCTGATATGCAACTTGTATCAATCAGGTTTCAGTAAGGAAAACAGAAACCCTGCCAGGTTTTCCAAGTGTGAAAGGTTTTTTTTTTGTTTAAGAGACAGTCTCACTTTGTCACCCTCAGTAGCGTGTATGGCATCACAGCTCACAGCAGGGTCTAGCTCTTGGGCTTAGGTGATTCTCCTCAGCCTCCTGAGTAGCTGGGACTACAGGTGCCCGCTGCAATGCCCGGCTATTTTTTTGTTGCAGTTTGTCTGGGGCTGGGTTTGAACCCACCACCCTCAGTATATGGGGCCAGCGCCCTGCTCACTGAGCCACAGGTGCCGCCCGGTGTGAAAGGTTTTAATGTAGGGAACCAGAAGCTCACACAACCAATGGAAGGCCTGGGCAAGGAAGGTCACGGAACCATCTCCGCCTGTAGCAGGTGGTTCTCAAGAGTTTACCTGGATGGGCTGTTAATCATACATCTGTAGTCTGCTCACAAGATTGCCTGCATCTGTGGCCTTCTCCTTTCTACTCGCTAAGTCAGTGGTCCTCAACCTTCCTAATGCTGCAGCCCACAGGTTGAGAACCGCTGCTCTACGTGATAATCTCTCCTTGCCAGATCTAACTGAGGACTGTTTGTCCTAGAGAAGGGACTGACGGTATTTCCTGGCTCCCCCTGTAATTGAAGAGAATGTAAAAGCAGCAGTAATGATGTTGAGTTGACAGCAGACCATTTGACACGTAACTGTGGGGACGTGAGGCCTTCATCAAGTTGATTAGGAGAAAATTACAAACCATAAGATTTTGTTGAGCTTTTCTTCTTTTTAAAAAAATTTCCATTTATTCATTCATTCATTGTTTTTTTGGAGACAGAGTCTCACTCTGTTGCCCCAGGCTAGAGTGCTGTGAGGTCAGCCTAGCTCACAGCAACCTCAAACTCCTGGGTTTAAGTGGTCCTCCTGCCTCTGCCTCCTGTGTAGCTGGGACTATAGATGTCAGCCACAATGCCCGGCTAATTTTTTATTTTTTTAGAGACTGGGTCTCGCTTTTACTCATGCTGATCTTGAACTCCTGAGCTCAAAGGATCCTCCTGTGTAGGCCTCCCTAGAGTAAAGGATCCTCCCGTGTAGGCCTCCCTAGAGTGGTAGGATTATAGGCATGAGCTCCATGCTGGCTGAGCTTTTCTTACTGCAGTTAGTATTGCAGAAACAGCAGATTTGTTTTCCCCATGTAGTTATATAGCACTGAACATGCTTTTTCAAATTAAGCATGCACTTTGCTTTCTCCTAAATTCTCATTTTTATCCGTAAGGGGAAGTGCCTATGTAGCTATTTAAAATTAAATATAAATTAAGTAAAGTGAAATATTCAATTTGTCTTATTAGCCACATTTTGAGCATTTAATAGCTACCTATGGTTAGTGGACACCATATTGGACATTTCTCTCTTTACAGAAAGTTGTGTTGGACCCGGCTGTTTTAGACAGAGTTTGCCAAACAGTTCTTAGTCATCTGCTCATCTCCTCCCTTTTTATTGTAGGTTAAAGAATTGTCTAAGGGTTAAATTCTTTTTGTAATATCAGATGATCTGTATTTTGATTTGTTATGTACCTGTAATATACATGTATTTTTTGTGAAAATGAGTTCTGTTGGGTGAATAGTGTATCTGTCCTATGCTCTGATCCATAGAATTTTTTTTTTGATACAGTGTCTCATTTTGTCACCCTTGGTAGAGTGCTGTGACGTCACAGCTCACAGCAACCTCAAACTCTTGGGCTCAAGTGATTTTCTTGCCTCAGCTTCCTGAGTGGCTGGGATTACCGGCACCTGCCACATCCTCTGGCTATTACTTTTTAGAGACAAGGTCTTGCTCTTGCTTAGACTGGTCTCCAACTCCTGAGTGCAGGCAGTCCCCCCACCTCGGTCTCCCAGATTGCTGGGATTACAGATGGGAGCCACTGCACTGGCCCCTGAACCACAGAATTTAGAAGTCATTTGTGAGAGAGATTTCTGAAATTGTTTACTAATTTTCTTTTCCGTCAGATTCAGTGGAAGCAGGAGAGAAGATTGTGAAGACAGCTCTGGATGCTTTTGGAAGAATAGGTGATGTTTCTCAGTGTTAATGGCCTATGGAGAGCGTCTTCTGCCTTTCTTATAAAATGTTGTAAACTTTTCTTTATTAGGCAAATCTTTCTTCACAATCAGGTTTTTAGATTTGTATTATAAATTATTTATCTTACTTTATTTTATAAATAGCTTGAGGTGACAACTTTATGGATATACATGTTGAGTTTTTGATTGTTTTCTGTACCTTAAGTGTTTCAGAAAACTTGTAATTATTTTTTCAGTGCCCTTTTTATCATAATTTAAATAAATCTCAAATGTGTTTATAAAATAAAACATAAATCAGTTTTTTTTTTTCTGATACAGAGTCTCAAGCTATTTCCCTGGGTTGAGTGCTGTGGCATCATAGCTCACAGTAATCTCCAGCTCTTGGGGATAGGTGATCCTCTTGCTTCAGTTTTTTTCTATTTTCGTAGAAATGGGGGTCTCGGTTTTGCTTAGGCTGCTCTCCAACTCCTGAGCTCAAGTAATCCACCCGACTCGGCCTCCCAAAGTGCTAGTTACAGGCGTGAGCCACCATGCCCGCCCATAAATCAGTATTTTTGCAATAAAGGATCCAGTAGATTCTTTCAGATAATTATAATGATTTGGATGAAAATGATCCATTTTTTTGCAAATTAATTATGATGAAGTATATATAGTAAAAATCTTTTATTTTTAAAAAACAATTTCAAATATATTGTTAAATCCATATTTCTCTGGATAATCTTCCCAGTTTAGTCACACACACTTAATAAAAGATTATTGAATTACTAGAGAGAAACATCACAGCAGATATGCTTAACATGTTTATAGTCTGAAAAACATTATTGTATATTGAAGGTGCTCTTCCCTTTTGTATTTGACCTTGTGCATTTATTTTTCTAATTATGTTGGCAGAACTTGTAAGAACCATGTTTATATATCATTTAACAGAGTTTTGACGTATAGGCTGAAAGTAGCCACAAGATGGTACTTGGACCTTAAAAAATAATTATTTTCTTTGCATAGTAAGAATATAATTATGGATCAAGGTAGAGCATGAGTTTCTCAGTCTAAGGGTTTGCTTTTGGGGTTTTTTACTCTTGGGTGGTAAGGAAGACTCTTTTAAACTTTTTTTTTTTTTTAAATTGAGACAGAGTCTCACTTTGTTGTTGCCATTGGTAGAGTACTGTGGTGTCACAGCTCACAGCAACCTCAAACTCTTGGGCTCAAGCGATTTTCTTGCCTCAGCTACCTGAGCAGCTGGGACTATAGGTGCTCACCACATGCATGGTTATTTTAAAAGGTAGAGTCTTGCTCTGTCTTAAGCTGGTCTCGAACCTGTGAGCTTAGACAATCCACCAGCCTCGGCAGCCTCCCAGAGTGCTGGGATTCTGAAACACCATGACTGGTTCAGAATCTTTTAAACTTTTAACTCCCTAAGTGAATTTTGAAGTTAGAAAAGGGTGACTTATGGTTCTGAATCCTCAGAACCTACGAGTTATACAACAGCTAATTCTGTAAGTAAGCTGGTAGAATTTTAGTAGAAAATAAACATGAGAAAATTTAGATATATACGTTTGAGAGGAAGGTACTGATATATTATGATATTTGTCTTTGGTGAATCTTTTTTGCTGTAACTGTAAACGTCTCTTTTGATAGCACTCTTAATATATTTAGTATATTTATTATAATAGTGGAAAAAAACTATTTTTGAAAGAAATGTGAATTGTAAGCAAATGCAAATTAATATGCTTGCTTTTATATTTGTGACTGGATTTTTTTATATTATAGATATTGTGGTTAACAATGCTGGGTGAGTATTTTTTCATTTTTAGTAGTGTCGTGATCAGTGCAAAGTCAGATATGACCAGGTCTGTGTATGTTCATGACTTTTTATAAGGTCAGACTTTTATTCGGGCATATTTAATTATAGAAGCCATGAGCTATATGATGTTCCCAAAGAGGCAATTTTTTTTGTTTTACCCAATTACTTGGCAGTCAGAGTTGTAGGCACACAGGCTCAACCCTACATGGTAGTATACTTAATCAATATACAAATGTTACAGATTAAAATGTTTCTATCAGTTAGAGTAACATTTAACATTGTGAGAAAGGGGGATAGGAAACAGGATTAGTGAACCAGTCTAAGGAGAGTGACGTGGACCAGGAAAGTGTTCTAGGTTAATCTGGATGGTTGTGAATGTCTTCAGAGACGGAATTCTTTTTTCTTTTTCTTTCTTTTTTTTATTGTTTAGGATTTGTTGAGGATACTGAGAATTGGGTTATACTGATTCCATTTGTTGGGCAAAGCCCCTTTTATAATTATGTCCTGTCCCCAAGAGGTGTGGGATATAACGTGACCCCCCAACCCCCTCCCTCCTCTCTCTCCTGGCTCCTGAAAGGCAGAGTTCTTGATTTGGCCAGGGAAAAGTCTTTGATTTGAGTAGAACCTTTCGTGGCAGATACTGGGTGTTGATCATTCGAGTGATAACAAGATGGTATGAGATAGCCATGTCAAACTGGTGAGGGCTGAGGGTAAGAGGTGACACTCCTGTTTGGTTGAGTGTGTCTTTACTATCTTGCAAACATTTGGAGTTCGCTGGCATGACGTCTTTTAAAATATAAGATGGAGTTACGTATGTCAAGGGGGCTCTATGCAACTATGTGCATGTAGTTATTTTTTTAAATGTATACTGTCCTCCCTTGCTTTCTTACCATCTATCTATCAATTGTTTAGAATTCTGAGGGACCGTTCCTTTGCGAGGATAAGCGATGAAGACTGGGGTAAGTTGTTTTTCATATATGTCTCTGTGGAGTGTACCTATCCATTTTACCTTTTTAATATTCAGTAAACGTATATATTTAAGGAAAACCAGTTTCTGCCTCCCTTTGCTGCTGCTCACATGGATGAAATAAGCACTATACTGAAAGGGATGAATAGTTAGAAATGGCCTATTATTTTGACATTTAATAAATTAAAAAATGTTAAATAATTTGGCAGAAGTTATGTAAAAGGATTTTATTTCTTCAGATTTGGTTTCTCCTTTTTCTCTTTACGAGGTGGTCAGCATTTCCTGGCAGCATTAACTTTCTTTTTTTTTGAGACAAAGTCTCATTTTGTCACCCTTGGTAGAGTGCTGTGGCATCACAGCTCACAGCAACCTCCAGGTCTTGGGCTTAGGTGATTCTTTCCTGGCTATTTTTATATTGCAGTTTGGCTGGGGCCTGGTTTGAACCCACCACCCTTAGTATATGGGGCCAGTGCCCTACTCACTGAGCCACAGACACCGCCCAGCATTAACTCTTTCTAATATCTTTAACATGCTTATCCAACTGTCAAATTCTTCTTCCAAGAGCAGAAGTAGGATATTAGCAGAAGTTTCCATTTTTCTTTGCCATGTTGGAAAGATTGAGTTTAGATAGTGAACACGTCACATTGATGAATTTTTTCTTTTGCTCTTTTTTGTCTTTATTTTCATTGGCCATCGGAACTAAAACATTGGTGGCCAAGACAGTGGCAGGCATGGGAACTGAGGTGAAGTAACTGAGGGGTGGTTTATACATGTACCTCTGGGGAATATGGCCACACATTCTTTTGGATGGAGCAAAATACCTTTGTGATTCAGAATTAAGCTAGGAAGAGCTCTTAGTTTCCTCTTCTCTTGTAATAACTGGGCAGATAAAGAAGGGTGTGAAGAAGCTGCTGGGAAGGGCGGCTTGGAGCTGTGATGGGACTGTGAGGTTCCTTCTCTGCTTCCTTCTGTCCTGAGCTCACCACTCTTGACTATACTTTACTTTTTCTCGTTCTTCTTTTCATTCTGATATTCTTCCTGTATACACATGGGAACATTTGGTTCACCACATATAAGCAAGAATGGTTGAAAACTTTGACAATTAAGAAAGGAATAAAATCTAGAGTTGTCTGTTTGAACATTTCCTCAGTGATCTGTCCATTAGACTGAAGTCTTGGAAAACAGGACTCCCCTCTCCCCTTTTCCATAATTCATTTGAAAATCTTGGTAACGTTAGGGATATAGTGGGTATTTTATAAGTATTTCTTGATGATGAACTGCATGATTTCTGATTATGCTCGAATGAACTGATGTTAGTGTTGAGTGCCAATTACATATGTAAAATTCTTGGATGTTTATATTAGCATATTTTTATGTAAAGTAGGCATAAATTCAAGTTGTCACTGTATCTAGATTTGTATGGTAATTAGAGTAATTTTTTAAATGATGGGGAAAACTTGTGATTCTGGTTATGAGCTATTGATTGGTAGTTATAATTGGAACAAAAGCAAAATAATCAGAAAGGGGTGTAACAATAGGTGATTTTGAACACTAAATATAAAATGAACATCTGTGAGTGAATAAGTATACCTTTGCTTGTGTCCAGTCTGAGATTTGCTTATCTAGTTTTTGACAAAATATATATTTAAACTAATTTCCTGTTTTAGATATAATCCACAGAGTTCACTTGCGGGGCTCATTCCAAGTGACCCGGGCAGCATGGGATCACATGAAGAAACAAAAATACGGAAGGTAGAGTTTGCACGTGCTGTCTGGGGGAGGGAGATTATACAGTGTCATGAAATGATTTCTTAACATTAACATTTTAGGTGTGCACAGGCTTTTATTTTTATTTTTTTAGAGATAGAGTCTCACTTTGTTGCCCTTGGTAGAGTGCTATGGCATCGCAGCTCACTACAACCTCCAGCTGTTGGGCTTAGGCAATTCTCTTGAGCCTCCTGAGTAGCTGGGACTACAGGTGCCCGCCAGAATGCCTGGCTATTTTTTGTTGCAGTTTGGCCAGGGCTGGGTTTGAACCCACCACCCTTGGAATATGGGCCCAGCACCCTACTCACTGAGCCACAGGCGCCACCCAGTGTGTACAGGCTTTTAGTACGTAGTTTTGTACTTCCCCTCTCATTCAGTGGGTGTCATTTAGTCACAGACCAGCTGAGCCAGGCAGCTTTATATTTCTTTTTCGCTGCTTACTTTTTACTATTAAAGATTTTCTTGCTGCTTTCTGGCATTTTAGAAAGTAGGACAAACATTGAGGATTCAGCTATACATTCTGTAACTTTGTCATTTTGTGTGTTCAGCAACTAACTGGGATGAGTGAGTGGCTATTTCCTGCTAGCAGCTACTCGTCAGACATGATTTATAAACCGTTTAGGAATTGAAGGACTTCTCATGATGGCTCCTTTGTGAGCAACTCAGAATGTGGCAGTGCTAGAACACTTAAATCATGCCCTCTATTGTACTCTAGCGTCAAGGTCATTCCTGTTAACTTAGGGTCCATGCTCACCTACTATGAGCAAATTGTTTTGATGCCTGTTTTCACTGGAGATTTCTAGCTTATCCTGACCCTGGCAGTTTCTGAGAGTAGATGATATGATTTATTTAACTTGGTGTAAGTGGAGTGAGGTTGGGTAAATGTGAGATGGTATTGCTTTAGTGAGGCTGTTTGTATTATCCAGAAAGGGAGAGATGAGGACTGAAGAATTAGAACTGCTTGAACTGGCTAAAAATTTAACTTGCATATTGCTAATTTATTTAATGTTTATAAATATTTACAGTTTTTGCTAGGTAATGAATGTACATTCTTATACTTAAATTCATTTAGTTTGACCAGGGATTCTTTTTAAAACAAATGTTATAGTCAAATTTAGAATGCCTGCTTATATTAAGTGTATGAATCATGTCTGTAAGAAGCTAATGGCAGTACACAGACTTGCCTTTGACAGGTGCAACAGTGCCAGAATAGAGTTAGAGCTGCAGTGTTATCAAACATAAAAAAGCAACATTGAGAGATTGATTTTTCTTTCAGGATCATTATGACTTCATCAGCTTCGGGAATATATGGGAACTTTGGCCAGGCGAATTATAGTGCTGCCAAGTTGGGTCTTCTGGGCTTGGCAAATACTCTTTCAATTGAAGGCGCTAAAAGCAACGTTCATTGTAACACTATTGCCCCTAATGCTGGATCACGGATGACTCAGACGGTTATGCCTTCAGGTAAGTCAGTGAGTTTATATTTTTCAGTGGTATTACCCACAAGTCTGTGTGGAGTAAGCTTTGCAAAAGTATTTAATTTTCTGAATACTCAAAATATTTCTTTCTTTCTAATTCAAAGGCATTATGTGTAATTTGTGTTCATTGTGGAAAAGCACCAAGGAAGAAATTAAGAATGACCTATAATTCTATCAGACTGAAGTAACCTTTCTTTTCTCTGTGAGATAGACATTAATATATATTGTAACAGAATGGGGCAATGGCATTCTTAATGTTTTATCATAATAATTATTGTTAGAAACATAAGTTTTTAGAGCAGTTTTAGGTTTAGAGAAAAATTGGGCAAATAATATGGAAAGTCCCCATATAGTCCAGTTCCTGCACAGCGTCCCCTGTTATAAACATCCCCTTAGAGGGGTATACTTGTTACAGAGACGAATCAGTGTTGATCCGTTATTATTAACTAAAGTTTGTAATTTACACTGGGATTCAGTTGTTGTGTTGTAGGGCTGGGTATGGGTTTTCACAAATGCTTAATGTCATGTATCCACTGTTAAAGTAAAAAGTCCCCTGTGCTTTCTTCACTGGTTCATCTCTCTCCTTTTCCTGGGGATTGGCTGGGGGATGGAAGCTCATTGCTTTTTATTGTTTAGTAATATTCTGTGGTTTGAAAGTTCTACAGTTTGTTTATTCATTCACCTGCTGAGGGACATTTTGGTTGCTTCCAGCTTTGGGCACTTATGGGTAAAGCTGTTGTGAACATTTGCTTACAAGTTTTTGTGTGGCCGTGTGCCAAGGACCATGATTGCTAGATGATGTGGTAAGAAGTTGCTGAACTGATTTTTGTTTTTTTGTTTTTTTTTTTTGAGACAGAGCCTCAAGCTGTCCCTCTGGGTAGAGTGCTGTGGCATCACAGCTCACAGCAACCTCCAACTTCTGGGCTCAAGCGAATCTCCTGCCTCAGCCTCCCAAGTAGCTGGGACCACAGACGCCCGCCACAACGCCTGGCTATTTTTTGTTGGAGCTGTCATTGTTGTTTTGGTGGCCTGGGCTGGATTTGAACCTGCCACCTTAGGTGTATGTGGCTGGCGCCTTAGCTACTTGAACCACAGGCGCCGAGCCCCGAACTAATTTTCAAAGTGGTTTATCATTTCATATTCTTGCTTACAATGAGTGAGCATTCTTATTGTTCCTGTTCTTTCTGGCATTGATTGTCATTATTTTGAATTTTAGTCTTTTTATTTTATTTTATGTTTTTGAGACAGAGTCTCATTTTGTCACCCTTGGTAGAGTCCCATGGCATCAGAGCTCACAGCAACCTCCAACTCTTGGGCTCAAGTGATTCTCTTGCCTCAGCCTCCCAAGTAGCTGGGACTACAGGCACCTGCCACAATACCAGCTTTTTTCTTTTCTTTTTGGCCAGGGCTGGCTTTGAACCCACCATTCTCGGCTTATGGGGCCAGCACCCTACTCCTTGAGCCACAGGCGCTGCCCTTTTTTTTTCTTTTAAGAGATGAGGTCTTGCTCTTACTCAGGTTGTTCTCGAACTCGTCAGCTCAAGCAATCCACCCGCCTCGGCCCCCCAGAGTGCCAGTGTAACAGGTGTGAGCCACTGTGCCTGGCCAGATTATAGTCTTTCTAAGAGATGTGTAGCAATGTGTCATTGTTTTAATTCGTGATTACCTAATGACCTGTGGGGTAGAGCATATTTTCCTCTGCTTATTTGCAATTTATTTATCTCTCAGATGGGGTGTCTATTCAGATATCTTGACCATTTTTTAATTGAGTTGTTTGTTTTTTTTGCATTTTGGAGGTTCTTTGTATATTTCTGAAACAAGTCCATTATCAGATACATGGTTTTCAAATACTTTTTCTCCATGTTTTGGCTTGCCTTTCTATTTTTGTAATCTTTTACTTTGAGGGATAATTTCACTGTCTGTATAATTCTAGATTGGTGACTTTTTCCCTTCAGCAATATAAATACAGGCATACTGTGAAGATATGGTGAGTTTGATTGTAGACTACCGCAATAAAGCCAATTTGTAATAAAGTGAGTAACGCAAATTTTTTGGTTTCCCAGTGCATATAAAAGTTATATTTGACACTATATTGGTGTCTAAGTGTACCTTAGCATTTGTCTAAAAAACCAGCATACTTTAATTTAAAAATACTTTATTGTTAAAAAATGTTGACAGAAATACATGAAGTGACCACATGCTGTTGGAAAGCTAGTGCTGTTAGAGCCGGTTGACACAGTTACTACAGACCTTCAATTTGTGAAAAAACACAGTGCCTGCGAAGCACCGTAAGGTGAAGTGTGATGCAGTGAGGCATGCCTGTATTTCCCGTCCACTTCCCTCTTGACTAAATGGTTTCTGAAGTGATCTTCCACATAATTCTTTCTTTCTTTTTTTTTTTTTTTGAGACAATCTCACTATGTCGCCCTCGGTAGAGTGTGGTGGCATCACAGCTCACAGCAACCTCAAACTCTTGGGCTCAAGCAATTCTGTTGCCTCAGCCTCCCAAGTAGCTGGGACTACAGGCACCCACCATAACGCCTGGCTGTTTTTGTTGCAGTTGGCATTGTTGGTTAGCTGGCCCTGGCTGGGTTCGAACCTGCCACCTTTGGTGTATGTGGCTGGCACAGTAACCACTGTGCTATAGGCACCCAGCCAACACATAATTCTTTCTCTTGTTCTTCTTTAGGTAAGGTGTTTTTTACCGCCCTCTGGCTTCTTTCAAGATTTTCTCTTTTTCTTTGGTTTTCTGCAGTTTGCATATGATAAGCTTTGGTGGAGATTTTTGGTTTCTTTGCCTGATGTGCTCTGAACTTCCTGGGTCTATGGTTTGGTGTTTGTCATTAGTTTGGAAAGATTTTCAGCCATCATTCTTAAAATATTTCCTTTTTTTTCCTTTCTTCTTGGGTTCTTACTGGAAACTTTGTTTTATCTTTGTAATTGTTCCACAGTTCTTAGGTAATTGTATTCCATTTTTCTCCTTTTTTCTTTTTTGCACGTGAGTTTGGGAAGTTTCTAGTGGCATATTTTTAAGCTTACTGATTCTTCATTTCTTTTACAATGGTTTTGTTTTCCAGCATTTTCTTTTGATTCTTTCTTAGAGTTTCAGTTTCATGCTTATAGTACTGAAAAGTATTGCCTGCTTTTCCTTTTTATTTTTGAGAAGGCAAGAACACATTTCATTTGCTGTGAAGAATCTTGTAGATGCCTATAAATACAATTTAGAATGAGTAAACACATCAAATATTTTTTAAAAGTAGATTTAACTTTCTTAAGAACCATTTGTCATTTCCTGCTAAGCCACATTTAGTCTTTAGGTTTGTTTGGTTTTATACTGAGATTGGTTTATCTGTTATCACAGAAAATCTGCACATGAGAATATGAATTTAATGGTTGTAGATTACATCATCTTATTGGTCATTTTAGTGCTTTGTGTTTTTAAAAGTTCTTTCAGTGACTGAAGACTGTATTGAAAATAATTTAATCTACTCAGCATAGTGCCTACTTTTCCTGTTAGAGTTTGTAGTATATTAATCATAGTTACTTTAAATTCCTACTATGGTAATTACCAAATCTTTGTCGTATTTGAATCTGGTTCCGTATTTGAATCTGGTTCTCTTCTGCCTGTGATTTTTCTTGCCTGTCACACGTGGTTCATTGGATGATAGGAAATGAGGTAATTAGGCTTTCCGTGTGAGATTTTACAGGAGTAAGGTGCGTTTGTCATTTGCTGTAGCTGTGGGTATCAGAGGCTGCAGTTTCCTCTCTCTTCTTGTTTCTGTGTCCTCTGTTGTCTCTGACTTTTCCTAGAAGCTCCGGGAAGCTGCATGATGTGCTCGAGTTCCTCGGGTGCCTAGAAGGCCGGACCAGCACTAAGGTCTAGGTCTTCGAGCTCCCATGTGGTACTGCTGTGCTCTTCTCAGCCACTCACAGAAAGTACACAGTGAGCGGGGAAGTTGGGTAGAGGGTACAACGTTTAGTCAGATAGAAGGAATAAAGTCTAGTATTCATTAATACAGTAGGGAAGCTACAGTTAACTATAATTTGTTGTGTATTTCTAAATAGCTAGAAGAGAAGATTTGTAATATTCTAACGCCAAGAAAAATATTTCAGTGATGGTTATCCTAATTACCCCAACTTGTGCATTACACATAGTATTTAGGTATCAACATATCACATATACCCCAGAAATATGTACCACTATTATATATGGATTTTTTAAAAATAAAGAATTATGCAGTGGAGATTCATTCTCATAGGTAGCACTTGGTTACTTGTCAGCTTTGGTTGTTGGATTTATTTCACTCATTATCTGCCTTTACAGTTATCAAGGATGGTTTGTAATTTTCTAGATTCGTATTAAATAGTTGGAAGAATGAGATTGTTTGGTAATGAGTGGTACCCAGGTTTCTCATGTTAGATACGGTTTTGCTTGGGCATCTCTAACTCTTTCACTCTTAAATAGTATGTTACCTATCTTGGAATGGTTTATCTGATGCCTACAATTTTAGATGCTTGAGTGTGCTTCAAAATGTCTCAGTTGAGATAAAAGTTCTTCCAAAAGCCTTGAAGATAGACTAGTTATGTATATATTTTTCTTATCTTAAAAGTTTTTGAGTTACATATAATTTTATAAAAGTAAAAATCATTTTAGAAAGTAAAATGATTATGTGTGCAGAGCTTGGTGTAGTGTTTCACACCTGTAATTCCAGCTACACTAGGAGTTCAAGGCCACTGTGAGCTGTGAGTGTCCCCCTGGACTCCAGCCTGAGTGACAAAGTGAGATCCCATTTCTAAAAGGAAAACGTGTATATTCTTTTTTCTTTACAAACTCTTTTTTGTTATTTTTTTCTAGATATTGTGGAAGCTCTGAAGCCAGAGTATGTGGCGCCTTTGGTCCTTTGGCTTTGCCATGAGAGTTGTCAAGAGAACGGCGGCTTATTTGAGGTATTTTGCAGCCTTGCGTTTCTCCTAAAGTAATATTTGTGTAATTAAACATGAAGGATGATTTAAAAATTAGTGTTTGCCAGTTGCTTACATTTGTAGAAATCTGTACCAGTTGGTATCATTTACATGTTTTTAAATACTGTGTCTGTTAGAATTAAAGGCAAGGGTTGACAAATACCCTATTTGAGAAAATATTAGAAACTTCATAAATTCCATTTTCCTTAGTTTTCCATTTCTAATATTCTTACCAAATGGAAATGTGGGTGTTTAGTCAAATGCAGAAAGTTTTGTTGATTTAAAAAGCTGAATAAAAAAGTATAAAGATAGAGAACTTAGGGTTTAGAGTCAACTGGGCCAGATTTGGACTTCATATTTTAGTAATTGCTAGCTTGGTGGGATATTGTATAAATTGATCTTTCTGGGCTTTAGTTTTCTTGGGGCTTGTTGTAACAACTACAAATCATATTTCAAACCCTTAGCACAGGGCCTACTATATAGCAATCACCCCCTAATTTTAACTATCAGTGTAGTAAGAATTTAGCTGGTCAGATTGATAAACAGAATTTATTATTCATTTTAATTAAAAAATGTAAACTCTGTTTTTCCAAATTTCAATCTCTCATTGGTGGTCTAGTGGCTGGGATAAAAACAATAATATAGGTTAGGCATGGCATGGTGGGTTACACATGTAATCTTACCACTCTGGGAGGCCATGGTGGGAGGATTGCTTGAGGCCAGGAATTCACGACCAGCCTGAGGGGTGGCGCCTGTGACTCAGTTAGTAAGGGCACTGGCTCCATATACCGAGGATGGCGGGTTTGAACCTGGCCCTGGCCAAACTGCAACAAAAAATAGCCAGGTGTTATGGTGGGTGTCTATAGTCCCAGCTACTCTGGAGGCTGAGACAGGAGAATTGCTTAAGCCCAGGAGCTGGAGGTTGCTGTGAGTTGTATTATACCACAGCACTCTACCAAGGGTGATAAAGTGAGACTCTGTCTCTACAAAAAAAAAAAAAAAAAAAAAAAGACCAGCCTGAGCAAGAATGAGACTCTGTTTAAACAACAACAGCAACAAAAACAATCCGTACCAAATATCACCATCTTGTGAGATTCGTTAACTCTGGTGAAAATCCTTTTAGACTTTTTAAATTAAATTTATATGTTTTATATATGTGTTATATATTATTATTATTTTTGTCTGAAACAGAAACTTGGTCTGTCATCTGGGCTAGAGTACAGTGGCATTGTTATAGCTCTCTGTAACCTCTCACTTCTGGGTTCAAGCGATCCTACTTTCTCAGGCTCCCAAGTAGCTGGTATTACAGGCACTCATCACCATGCTGGCTGTTTTCTCTTTTAGCTTTTTGTAGAGATTTTTGTCTCAGTATATTCCCAGGCTGGTCTCAAACTCCTAGCCTCAAGCGAATCCTTGCACCTCAATCTCCCAGAGTGCTAGGATTATAGGTGTGAGCCACTGTGCCTGGCCAACATAGATATTTCTGGATTACTCATTTGAGTTCGCTCCCCTTTTTTTCTAGCCTGAACTATTATATATCTGAACCTCCTTCCCCACATTTTTTGATTCTGTATGGCAGTATTGAACCTGTTGTATACGGAATACCGTGACATTCACCATATTTTGTGCTAGTAAAGGAACGTGGCTTAGTTTGAAGTGAGTGAGAGATAAGTCTGTTCCATTTGAATGAAAAGACAATGAGTAAATTAAGAAAAAGTCTCCATGTGACTGGACAGAGATATGCCTCCTCCTTCCTCATTACTGTCACTGAATATGAATTATAGCATATTATAAAGAATTTTATAGGAAAGGAAAATGTAATATCAGGCCATCTGGAATTCAGAATTTGGGATGCCCCTTATTTACCTCATAAAGGAATTTTTATATTTTATAATTATGTTTATTATTAACTTTGTGAGCAGAAGTAATATATGCTTAAATTAAAATTTTATTTATTTTTTGTTGAGACAGAGTCTCACTATGTCACCCTTCGTAGAGTGCTGTGGCATCACAGCTCACAGCAACCTCAAACTCTTGTGCTTAAGCGATTCTTGCCTCAGCCTCCCAAGTAGCTGGGACTACAGGTGCCCGCCACAATGCCTGGCTACGTTTTTGTTGTTGTTGTTGTTGTCATTGTTGTTTAGCAGGCCTGAGCTGGGTTTGAACCCGCCAGCCCCGGTGTATGTGGCCAGCATCCTGACCACTGAACTGTGGGCACCGAGCTTAAATTAAAATTTTAAATTGAAATACAATTTCAAAAGTATAGGAAAAATGTAAAAGAAAATGAATCACCCAAGTTTTTATTACCTAGTCAGGAGAACTACTATTCATATTTTTATGTGTTTTCTTCCTGTTTTTTATTAGCTATGCCCTTGGCGTGAGTAGTCTTTTGTTTAGACATATATTTTACACAGACAATTAGGGTTTGTTGCAGATGAAGTTTGGTATGATGCTATTTTCTTTTACTACATTGTGAACATTTTTGATGAGGAACATCTGTTGTATCCAATTGATAAAATATACTATAAGATGTGCATAATATCTGCAATACCCTGCCTGAAACCTTGAAAGTTAAATCGCCACCTTGCGACTTGTGGCTTACTACTTAAGCATCAAAATATAGTAAAATGTGATATTTCTTCTGCCTGTTACAACAGTTACTGCTGATTTATCTACTGTAACTACATCAAGGCTGATTGGCTGTATTGTGAGAGGTGTGGGCACATTAATACAGACAGAGGGCAGTGGAAAGCTGCACCCTTGAATCTAGAGCCCCAGATGGTCTGCTGTCTCCTGACACATTTATTTTACCATGTGCATAGGAAGTTCTTGTTCTGGCACACTGTAGTTGTATTTGAAGACCTGATGACCAGATTTTCTTTTTTCTTTTTTTTTTTTTCAATGAACATCTTTATTTAAAATACTTACATTATGACAACAGAGCTAATATTTCTTTCCAGGCACTAGGTCGTGTTATGAGTTAACTTATTTAATGATTACAGGTACTATAACAGGTAGGTTCTAATT